>ML663008.1:10932195-10983268 GCA_007570785.1 Antilocapra americana | reverse complement strand
CCAATACTTTTGCCACCTGATGTGAAGATCTGACTCATTGGAAAAGACCCTGATGCTGGGAAAGATTGAGGGCAGGAGGAGAAGGGGACGACAGAGGATGAGATGGCTTGATGGCATCATCGACTCGATGGACATGGGTTTGGGTGGACTCTGGGAACTGGTGATGGACAGGAATGCCTGGCGTGCTGTGATTCATGGGATCACAAAGAGTCGGACACAACTGAGTGACTGAACTGAACTGACCTGAAGAGTTGCTAAAGAAACATTTTAATGGTTAATATGCAATTTGAATAACCTCTATGCAATCCTTGCTTTTGGTATAACTTTTTTGAATGTAATAATAATCAGATAGCAAGCAGGCCATTTTTCTGTGTGTCCCACATCCTCAATGGCAAGTAGGTATCTGAATATCTTTTTATAGGTGATGCTTAATACCTTCTTTGAGGAAGGAATGTCTCTGGCTCTCAATGTTCCGGACATAGGAAAGATCAACTGACAGAGGTGACCCCACCAAGGAGTATGTCAATTTCCAGTCATCCCTCTCTATAGCCCTATGCCTCACCCATTCGTTAGTCTAATGTTAGTCTATGGGCTAGAGTTAGTCTAGCCCTTTGTTTTGCAGAGAATACCAGTTCATTAGTCTCTGGGACCAGAAAGATCAGCTGTTATAGCCACTCTGCAAAATTACTTTTACTAAATTCCTCAAATTTCCAAAATATCTCTGGCCCCATTACTTTACGTTCTGTTTGTGCCTTTCAGGATTCCATTTGGGCTAAAATAATTCTTTCTCAAGGACTAATCTCTTTAGTCTATTAAGTTTTAAGTACCTAAACTCTGGTGTCAATTAACCATCCTCTAGTTATTTGTCTTCTATAAAATTTATTGACATTCATTGTCTGATCATGTCTTTTCTCATTCCCTTTGTTCTTGTAGGTTTCACAATACCCTTTTTTATTTCTTAAATAGTTAATAACCTTTTATTTTTGTTTTAATAGTATAGGCTGGATAAGTCACAAATACATATAATTTTCTCTGTTTCATAAATTTCTTTTTTTAATAAAATATTAAAAACAGGATAATAAGTTTCAAGAAAATAATATCTTCAGATGGAAATTGTCATTTATTATTTCCTTTTGCTCAATGATTTTCACTTAAAAAATGAATCTTTGCAATAATTTCACATACCTTATAAATAATCTTGAGCTTAAATGAAATATTTTATGTGTTAAAATTAAAGATGATTTTGTGTGTATGATATCTACATATAATTCCATTTATTTAAAGGAATACAAATTTAAAGAGTGATTCTTAGTAACTCTCCTGAAAAAACAGTTGTTTTCCAAACTATGAAGTAATATTAACACTGAAAGTTTTGAATATAAATGCATTATACTTTTTGCCTAAATTTGCTCCCTATTTTACAGGTATAAATCCAATACAAAAGTTGAATCATATCAAATAACAATATACTAAGATGTTAAACATGAAAGTGTCAGTGCATTGTTTGGTGGAATAAAAATGCGTGCTTCTTTTTACACTATCCTTTATTAAACTGCTAAGTTAAAAATTCATATTTTATAAAACATACTGAAATTTAGATTGGTAATATTCACTTTTAATTTGAGAAAAAGCTAAGTATCATTAAACATGGTGATAAATGCATGTTAAATATTTTAGTGACCTTGTTTATAAAAAGTAGCAAATTCAGGATTGAGTAAGAGTACTGGAATATAGGAACAAAAATCCAAGAAAGTAACTAGCTTGGATGTGGCATCCCTTAGCATAGAGACACTAATTTTATAGAAATTATTAATACTATAATTTTAAAAATTAGTATTGTAAGTATGTCATTAGTGTGTAGTGATTAGCCTATTCAATGTATTTCACATTTCTATTAACCTTAATATAAATTACCCACCTACAAAATAGAGAATTACTGAAAAATACTTTGTTTTGATTTTTCAGAACAAACAGAATTTTCACTAATACTGAATTCATTAATTTGATGTCAAATCTTTAAGATACTCAATTTATTGATTTAATGTATTGGCTCTCATAATGCCAAACACATTAAGCATTAATGATAGTGACTGAAATAAACAGTTTCTCTATCTTCAAGTAGGTTAGAAGTCCATGCATGTAGGTTTCAATCACAAATTAAACAGCTCAGACAGTAAAGTATCCACCTGTAATGCAGGAGACCCAGGTTTGATCCCTGTATCAGGAAGATCCCCTGAAGAAGGAAATGGCAACCCACTCCAGTATTCTTGCCTAGGGAATTCCAAGGACAGAGGAGCCTGGCAGGCTGTGGTCCATGGGGTAGCAAAGGGTTGGACATGACTGATCAACTAGCACTTTTTGTTATCCTTGTAAATATTTAGTTTCCTATATATAATGAAGGTAATTTTTTATTTTATATTTCATAAAAATTATTATAAAAGTATTATTATGAATTTGTTTTGAAAACTGAGAAAGCTTGAAATGTGCACCTACTATTTAACACAGTACAAATTTTCATATATGTGAAGTATTGCTGCAAGGAAATGGCAACATTTTTTAAGTAAAAAAGATCAAGATTTTAAAATTTAAAGGAGTATTTTACCCTAAACGAGTAATTTTCATTAATATATTATCCTCCTCTGTTAGTCTGGGTTCCCAAGACAATAGGTGAGCGTGGGAAAAAATGGAACTGAACCAGGGAAAGAGAAAAATAAAAAAGCAAGGTGACAAGCTACTGAACTGGCCACAACTTCACAAAACACCATCTGTGTTAGGTTATGTCCGATATCTCCATCTAGACCATGTGATATCCCTGAATCTCCAAATATTTGATTGGAAGTTGGAAGGACAAGAAAATCATCTTCTGACTCCTTCATGCACGCAGAATCTCCCTGTGGCTGTCTCTGCAAGGTGCTGATTTCCTGAATTTCAAGACTCTTGTTCTGACCCCTCTTGGCAACTTTAGGGAAGTCAGAGCATCCTCCAAGAGCTCTCAAGCAGACATGGTGCACACCATGGTCTCTCTTTTTACTTAGCACTAGGAATATGTTCTCCTAGATCTGGAGAACAACAGTGGAATTGGTGGCTGAATCTTTACATGAATGAAATGATCCACTCTCCAATAAAGCAGAGCAAGTTGCCTAGAGAGAGTATGGTGGAGGGAAGAGTAAGGGCCCAGTGGTTCTGCTGCTGCTGCTAAGTCGCTTCAGTTGTGTCCGACTCTGTGTGACCCCATAGACAGCACTCACCAGACTCCCCCGGCCCCGGGATTCTCCAGGCAAGAACACTGGAGTGGGTTGCCATTTCCTTCTCAAGTGTGTGAAAGCAAAAAGTGAAAGTGAAGTTGCTCAGTGGTGTCTGACTCTTCGCAACCCCATGGACTGCAGCCTACCAGGCTCCTCCATCTATGGGATTGTCTAGGCAAGAGTATTGGAGTGGGATACCATTGTCTTCTCTGCCATTCGTTCTAGTTGGATGTAAATCAAAGTCCAGTATTCCATCCATCACTCTCTGTCTCTCTTTTTGAAGAGAATGACTCAGATATTTCAGGTATATTTCTCTCTGAATCTAACCACAACATACTTTTGTATATTTTTAACATTAAATCAGTTATCATAGTGAAAATTAACATGTATAATGGCATTAACAAATTGATTGCATTTGAAAATGGGAAACATTAAAAAATGACATGGTAAAGAAAAACTGGTTGATTAGTTATAACATTTCTAGTATTTTAAAATACCCTTGCCTTCTAATTTTAACACACTCACATACACAGATTCATAAAAAGGAAATTACTATTTGATTGCATAAATCAAGTAATTTTTTATTCCTTAGCAAGAGGTATATCATATTGAATTTTTTAAAAAGTTTCCTTACCCAAAATTTATTTCAGTCTTTTATATGAATTTGTAAAGAAAAGACTTTGGCTGCAGTAAAGTTAAATATGAAACTATGCTAGTACTTTTCTTTAAAAAATTAAATACTTCTCTGAAATGAAAAATGGTAATGTAATTTCCATATTGTAACCCTATTTTTCCAGGGATTTATGGCATGCATATATGTAGTTTAACAACTAAACCTATTCTTTTTCCTCAGATACCATACAAGTTGATCAATATGACACCTCATCTACCATTGTCTTTCACTTTTTATGTTATTTGCTTACTGTCTAGCAACTTACCACTGCAGAATACTAACTTGATGAATAGAAATTATATATAGAAGCAAATAATGTATTAAGATGGGGCTTCCTATGTGGTATTAATGGTAAAGAATCTGTCTGCCAATGCCATTGATGCAAGAGATACAGGTTAGATCTCTGGGTTGGGAAGATTCTCTGGAGGAGAAAATAGCACCCCACTTCAGTAGGGTAGCAAAGAGTAAGACATGGCTGAGCACAAGGAATGTATTAAGAATGTCTTTTTTTTTTTTTACATATATTTATTCTTGTCAGTATCTTTATATTCTAGAAAATGAATTAGCAAAATAAATGTAGAGTCATTATTAACAGAGTTCTATAAAACAAAGAGAAATAATCCAATATTCCTTACTT
This sequence comes from Antilocapra americana, assembly GCA_007570785.1. Lineage (NCBI taxonomy): Eukaryota > Metazoa > Chordata > Mammalia > Artiodactyla > Antilocapridae > Antilocapra > Antilocapra americana. Next base: position 10,978,713 of record ML663008.1, on the reverse strand, counting down.
AAATAAAATACATAAATAAAGGAGTTTTAGATGGATTAGGTATATCATGGTAACTGATTAGAACTTGTATGACAGACTGAGAAGCAAGTCAAGCATATAGTTTTAGTTAGTAAATTTTGGCATTTGAATCTGTAAATCTTAACTTTTTATTTTTCATTTAACTTATTTAGAAAAAAATCATTATTGTTATACTCACTGTGTCCTACTCTTTGCAACCCCATGGACTGTAGCTCACCAGGCTCCTCTGTCCATGAGATTTCCCAGGCAAGAATATACTGGAGTGGGTACCCGTTTCCTTTTTCAGGAGATCTTCTTGACACAGGGATGTAACCCACAGCTCCTGCATTGGAGGTGGATTCTTTATCTTTGAGCTACCAGGGAAGCCCACGGAGAGGAAAAATAAAAAAGACAGTGCTTTTTTTTAATACCTGCATACCTGGTCTGTTATTACCTATTCACTCATGGTTGCTGAGTGTTCTATAGAGTAGCACTTTTATCTCTGTAGATGAATTATGCAGTTGATATGTTCTGAATGTGGACATATGGTAGATTATGATTCTTCAGAAATTAATAGCTTATTACCACTGTTACCAGAAGGGCTTCTGAAAGATAATCCTTGACTTTGTTTCCTCAACTCACACAGCTCTACAGACTCAACCCATTTTCTGAAATCCCATAGAGTCAGCTCGCTGAGATGTAAAATGAAATTACATCACAGTTCAACTTTTCTAGCTGCTAATTTTTGCTTCCTTCTTTTTCCTTCATGGAATTTTATTCCAAAAGATCTCCCTAATAATCCTTATATTTTCATCTCATAATCTGATTCTTTGCCAAAAAGGTTCATCTAGTCAAGGCTATCGTTTTTCCAGTAGTCATGTATGGATGTAAGAGTTGGACAGTGAAAAAGGCTGAGCACCGAAGAATTGATGCTTTTGAACTGTTGTGTTGGAGAAGACTCTTATCCAACCAGTCCATCCTAAAGGAGATCAGTCCTGGGTGTTCATTGGAAGGTCTGATGTTGAAGCTGAAATTCCAATACTTTGGCCACCTCATGCAAAGAGTTGACTCATTGGAAAAGACCCTAGCGATGCTAAGAAGGATTGGGGGCAGGAGGAGAAGGGGAAGACAGAAGATGAGATTGCTGGATAGCATCATCAACTCTATGGACATGGGTTTGGGTGGAGTCCAGGAGTTGGTGATGGACAGGGAGACCTGGCATACTGTGGTTCATGGGATCGCAAAGAGTCGGACACAACTGAGCAGCTGAACTGAACTGAACTGAACTGAATCTGATTCTTGGGGATTTCAACCAGTGAGACTATGTGAAAAGCAATAAAAAGTTTTCAAATATTTGAACATAGCTTACATTGATGATTAAAAATGGCAACAAATCTTTATGATCTGTCTTATTTGAGAGGTAGATTGTAATTCCATTCTCTTGGTTCCTGGCAAAAGTTCATCACTTGCTTGAACAAGAGAGTGTGAAAGTGGGAATGTTCTGGAAGTTCAAAGCCTGGATTATAAGAAGACTGTGGTTTTTAACCTTAGTCTGCTAGAGTATTCTCTGAGAGTCTTAATCCGTGATATAATATGTCCAGTTATACCAAAGTTGCTAAACCTGAAAGGACACGTATAAGTGTTTTGCACAGCAGTTCCAGGTGGGCCAGCCAGCTGTGTTTTCCTGTTTAGGGACCTGACATTTGAATGAAACCATCATGGACACACCAGAAGAGACCATAGGTCAACTGAATAGTATTGAGTGACCTTTGTTGATGCTACATTAAACAGAAGAATCATACTACTGAGCCCTGACCATATCCTATTTCATTAAATTGTGACACATAATAACATACTTGTTGCTAAAAACAAACATTTTACATTGTTATAGAGCAATAGCAAACAGAATGTATTTGGGTAGCAGAAGAAGAATGCTTTGTAATAGACTTTTAAAATAATGTAAAATTTTCTCTGGGACTCAGCAGTAGGAAAAAGCTAAAACACTTCGAAGGAATTGTAAGTAAAGATGAGTATGTCAAGAAGACTGATAGTGGAAGATGAAACATTACCAGAGATGCTATTAGAAATGTTGACATGAAAAAAAAAAACAATTACTATCCATAGCCCTACCCTTCAAAGAAAAGTTGAATCTAAAGAGCTGGTGGATTTGGCAAAGCAGATATTTAAGCTTTAGGGTTTAATGTATTTTTAAGCTGTGTGTGAAAACATATGAATAAAGATGATATTCAAAATAGGACAGTTCAACTTTAAGTCAGAATTTAGAAAATAAATTAAATAGAACTTAGTAGATTTTATGAAGAGAAGCTTTTCTTATTTTCAAATTCTTTATATGGCAAAAAAAAAATCCTTCAGAATAAGAAATAGATTCAAGCTAAAATCATGTCAAATGTGTTGCTTTAAAAACTCTTTATTAGGACCTCAAAAAATGTAAAAGAATATAGACACTATATATAAAAGAAAAATAAAGTATTTTATGACCATTCACCATGCCATAATAATCTAATTCTTCATCTTACACCTAGAAAAAGACCTATGTCTAAGAGACCTGTGGATGTTTTATTGTCTAATTAAATGAAACCCTATAATATTCAGAGTAATTCTCTATGTTTTTAAGAAAATTACATTGGCAAAAATACAACCAATTTTTACTGAGTCAGAGACACTTCAGAGTTAAAAGCAGCACTGAGGTCCCCAAACAGGTAAAGACAGGAAGCAATCTAAGAGGTCTACTCAGCTATAATCATGAGTTATTTCTTTTGGAGAAAAATAAGAATATCTTAGAAAATAGAACAAAGAACCCAAACAATAGAGCCAAAAAAACTTGAAGAATTATTTTCAGAGTGCCTTAATAAAGGCATGTGCTTAACAGAATTTCAAAATTGCCGTGTATCAGTAACAGTTATATGATTACTATTTCCCCACTTTTGAGTCATATATCAGTGAAAGCTATCATCTTTTGTATGATCATTTCATGTTATGGCCATGAATGCAACTGGAGATAAGAGTGCAGGTATCTGGTCTCTTTACTTAATAGGTCGGAGGATTAAGAGGAGCTGTACTTGACAAAGTGTGGCCATGGATCATCTCATTTATATCTGGATCTGACCTGATTTAGACACTTGGATACAGGACTTTGAGCAAATGCTCTAACAGAATGAAAGACTTTGTGCTTTGTAAGAGGTGAAATTTGCATGTGAAAGTGAAAGTGTTGGTCTCACAGTCATGCCCATCTCTTTGTGATCCCATGGACTGTAACCCACCAGGCCCCTCTGGCCACGGAATTCTCCAGGCAAGAATACTGGAGTGTGTAGCCATTCCCTTCTCCAGAGGATCTTTCCAACCAAAGAACTGAACCAGGATCTCCTGCATTGCAGAAGTATTCTTTACCATCTGAGCCACCAGGGAAGCCACAAAAGGTGAAGTTTCTGTGTGAGAGAAATGTAAATATTTTATGTTGGGCTTAATATAGCTATAATATGGTTAATGGTAACTCAACATTTGGATGCTCTTCCCACTGAGAGGTGGAGTCTCAATCTCCCCTTTAATCTCATTTGGCGTAAGAAATTTGTTTTTACCAAAACATGTTGCAGAGATTATGTTTTGGAACTTGAAAGTCATGTATCTCAAGATTTTCATGTTCTAAATGGATTTCTTGACTCTTTCAGCCTCAGATAAAAACAGATGTCCAACTACCCTGAGAGTGCCATGTGTGAATGAGCATGCTTAGATTTCCTTCAATATATACATGTACATCCTTCCTTAGGGTTTTAGGTCAGACCGTCAGCCAGCTAGACCTCATCATGTGACTTTCAAAGCTGTCACATGGAACAAAGGCCTCATGCAGGAGAGCTTTGCCCATATTCTTGACTCACAACTCTAAACAGTGACAGATAATAGAATAGCTATTGCTTTCAGGTACTAAATTTTGGAGTAGCTGATCATCCAGATATAGTGAATCAGAAAAACTTAGAACAAAGACAGCCTTATTTGTGATTTATAAATTTCTAACTGTTCCTACAGTATATGTAATAGTACACATATTTATATTTAACTCAAGCTTAAAGTCAATATGGGTATATTTTATCCCATTTTAAAGCTAAAATAAAACTTGATAAATTTAGAATACATAATTTGACAAAATAAGGCAGAAAAAGCAGAGTGGAAAATTAAGTAGTGATGATTCAGTAGAAGAGCTATATAGAAATTTGATACAGAAATAATTTAAAGGCAATAAGAAAAGACTTAATCAGGGAATAATATTTACATCATTTTACACAGAATGCTAAGTTTATGTGTTATCCTATAATACTGGAAACATTTCAGAATGGTTAGAGAATGTGTGTTAATTTAGGACAAGGGAGTTACTTACTCATATAGAAATAGAGAACAAATAAACATGTTTAAGCAAAGAGCATTGGTCAGTGTGTGCTCAAGAGTGTTAATCACATGATATTCTTTAGAGTGAATTAGTGTAGAAAGAGAACTTCCCTGGTAGCTCAGCTGGTAAAGAATCTGCCTGCAATGCAGGAGACCCCTCTTTGATTCCTGGGTCAGGAAGATCTGCTGGAGAAGAGATAGGCTATCTACTCCAGTATTCTTGGGCTTCCCTGGTGGCTCACATGGCAAAGAATCTGCCTGCAATATGGGAGACCTGGGTTTGATCCCTGGGAAGGGAAGATCCCCTGGAAAAGGCAACAGCTTTCTACTCCAATATTCTGGCCTGGATAATTCCATGGACAGTGGAGCCTGGCAGGCTACAGTCCATGGGGTCACAAAGAGGTGGACATGACTGAGCAACTTTCATGTACATTCACATACAGTATAGAAAGAAAACAAATGTGCAGAAGTAATTCTAAAATTATTGCAATAATCCAGGCAATTTATTGCAAGTATCTCAACCAATGGATATGGAAATGCAGCTTTTGACATAAATTATGAGTGTTTCTTCAATAGGTCCTCGTGACTAAATGAAACTAATGAAAAAAGTTGGCTTTGAATTTGAGTTAGTCAATGAAAAGAAATGCTATTATCATATTTTGAGAAATAAGTGATGAGAAAAAGTTTTGGGAAACATGAAAAACTTAACTTCTCTTTTGTCTCTCAAATATGATAAATTGATCTTGTCTTAGTTTGTTTCCTGTTCTGAAGTTGAATTAATAATATATTTTGAAAATTGTGAAATTTCTTTTATAAAAAATACTTTCCTAGTTTTACCTTAGGTCTTAAACATTCTTTGAAATATTTTGATATGTGTATTTTCATGAATGTGCATACCTCTTACTGGCTAAAATGGCTTGCATTTATAGTTTGCAGACTAATTGCTCCTTGAAGTCATAGGAAAACCACATACAGATTACTATTTATTAAGTCCTGTAAGGACGCTGCTACTTTTCCATTATTGATGAGATACTTAGCAAAAATCACTGACAAACTCTATCTCTTCTTTCATTCCATTGTATTTATGTAGTGTCTTACTGACTCAAAGCTCACAATATTTATTGCACATCTGTTTTACATTTACAAATATACAGAATATTGCTTCATTCAAAGTTCTAGTCCTTATATTCTTTCTGCCTGATGAAATTACTACATTTAAGAAAAGGATAGAAATCTAGTTGAATGAGTAAGAAGAAAAAAAATGAATCCACAGCTGTATAATTCTTAAACTTTATAACACATACAAGTAGATTCCTCAAACCCCTGCAGGATGCCTAAACACCTGGTAGATGAGATGAAAATGCAAAGCAGCTTAAATATTTTAATTCACTTTGCTCAAAGAATCGGAATACAGATTTGCTTTGCTCAAAGAAACTCTACAGTCATAAACTGAATATACGGGCTGCATAAGATATCTCTTCCTAAAATGTTCTTCAATAAATGGTCCCAAAGCAGTTTTAAATACCTGTCAACCTAAAATTGGTGGAGCTTATCAAGATAAATCTAGTGAATGCAATCCATGCCTCTAGTGGACTGATACAAATGAGTTTTTTTCTTCTTATTCTGTTAGAATAGAAATCTCAAGGACAATATGTTTGACAAAGGCTTTTCAAGGATTATACACATATATTACTTGTGGGACTGGTTTTCAGATGGCTTTCTGGGGACTACCTACAGTATCAGTTTGCTTTGCAGAGGGAAGATAGTGGTAAATACGCTATTAACTTTTTTCTTTTCTTTCTTTGCATGAAATATTTAAAAAGCAGATATTGGGTAGAATGCTATCCTATAAACCCAAAGCTTGTTATCTGGTATACTCATGTTGCTAACCTGCTTTCAGTGTGTTCTATTCATCCACTATATAGTCCTAAAAAATCTTTCCTTCCATGAAAGCCAGAGCAAACAACAAGTAAGAAATAGGGCTAAACATCATTGTCAATTGTGTCTCACTAAGGAAGCTAGAGCCCACTTAAATATTTTTGGCTTCAACCCAGTGGTAACCATTGGCATCAATACTCCAGTTGTTAGAAATTTTATGATTGCAGTTTCCTTAGAAATGTTTGGCCCAAGATCTCCTATATAAGGAATATACAAACTCCTGTCTTTTTTATTCCATATGCTATGTACAAACAAAGCAAAAAAAAAAATAGATTAGGCTGTCACAACATAGTAATATGTATATTTTAGTCTACAGATGATATGAGTATACACATTATTATGTGTGATTAAACAATGTTTGCATATTATATGTTTTTATGTACATATATATTAATAACTGCATGTAAAACAGATATCCAAGAAATTAAAACAAATAATCTGTTTTATTTTTTGCAAATCTAGTAGATTATGACACTTATAATTTCTTCAGAAATCATTGCTCAATCTATCACAGCCTTGGGGAAATCATGATCCATGGCAATTAGATGGATCATAAAGAGAGAAATCCTGCTTTTTTATTGTGTTTATAATGAGATGACTTCCTTGCCATCTCAAATTATTGAAGTCCCCAATAAAATTGCCCACAAAAATGGATTTGCTTTTATCTTGGATCGTCTTGTAGCTTAATCATCATGTGTATTATTTTGTGGGAAAATGTATCTGGAAGTTTACATATTAGAATCACAAACAAATATTTGCAATGTGGAACCTTTTAAATCTGATATTTGTCTTTTAAAATAGACATATCTCTTATGTATCAAGATTGTTCAATCCACTTCCATAAACTTGTTAGAAAAGTTAGCCATATAATTGTGATACTCTTGGGCTTCCCTGGTGGTTCAGTGGTGAAGAGTCTGCCTTGCAATGCAGTGGACGTGGGTTCCATCTCTGGTCTGAGAAGATCCCACAGGCCCTGGGGCAATTAAGGCTGTGGACCTCTACTATTGAACCTGTGCTCCGGGGTCTGTGAGCTTCAGCTACTGAAGCCTGTATGTTGGAGAGCCTGTGCTCCACAACAAGAGAAGCCACGACAATGAGAAGCCTGTGCACATCTAAAAAGTAGTCCCCGTTCTCAGAAACTAGAGAAAGCCCATGCAGGAATGAAGACCCAGCATAGCTGAAAATAAACAAAATAAATATTAAAAAAAAAAAAACAATGTGACACATTAACTTTAATTTTTTAATTAAAGCCAGGATTTCTAATCTTTTTTTTCTTTTCTTAATCCAGGTTAACTAAAACAATTTTTAAAAAATTGCCAGAGGCAATGTTTATGAACCATTACTTACTTGGAGTAGAAGTGCAACCCTAGTGAAGCAAAATTTAATTTAAAAAGGAAAATGACAGCAAAAGAGACGGAGATGTATAGAACAGTCGGGAAAGGGCAAGGGTGGGATGATATGTGAGAACAGCATTGAAACATGTAAATCATCATATGTGAAATGAATCACCAGCCCAGGATTGATGCATGATACAGGGAGCTCAGGGCTGGTGCACCGGGATGACCCAGAGATATGGAATCGGGAGGGAGGTGGGAGGGGGGTTCTGGAAGGGAAAGACATGTATATCCATGGCAGATTCATGTCAAAGTATGGCAAAATCAACACAATAATGTAAAGAAAATAAATAAATATATTTTTAAAAAATAAAATAAAAAGGAAAATGAGGCAGAGGAAGGAGAAAAAGCTGCTTCAGTGAAACAAACAATCCCTTAAAAGGCCCCATGAAGCCAAAACATTTTAGAAAAGTTGATGAAAATAGCAGGAATGAGAAAAATTTTCCCCAGCTCTTCTCCAATCTCTTGGCTCCTAAATTGTCTCATAGGAAATTAATTTCCAAACAATTCTGAAAGACATTAACAGGCCCTTATTGACATAATATGAACAAAGACAGAGTTTCTGTTTTACAAGGAAAATTAGATCTATGGTGGAAGCTACTCTTCTATTGGGAATGGCCCAGTAACTGTTAATTCAAAGCCATACAGTTTGGTAGGGAACATTTAACAACTGGCAATATTCAGCCATGAAGCAGCATATGTGGCAGCTAGACTTGACTGCTACAGGACACAATGTAAGCCATCACGGTGGCACTGCCATCAAGGAAGAAGCACAGGTGGCTGAGGCCAGGGTGGGCAACTGGGGCTGAGATTTTGGAGATATATAATTTGCTACTGGATTACTCTACCTTCTTGTATCCTGGAGATTGCTCTTCAAATTTCTGATTATTTTCTCTCCTCTTGCATCCTTGATTTTTTGAGCTTGGCCTTTAGATGTTCTAGAAAATCAAGTAAAGTAATAAGTACCAGTTATGGAGTTAATAGTATATGATAAATACTAATATATTTATTAAATCACCATCATAAGTTCCCAACATGTAGTTTGCATGCTGTAGTAAAGAAATATGACCAAGGCATATAAATTTGAATAATATGCTCAAGGTTAATAGCTTTATAATTTGTGAGACCAAAATGTATACCCAGAACTTCTGAAAAAAAGGAAAAGTCATGTTTTAAATTCTATACCAAGATACCAAGAGTTGTTTTTAATGCAATGCTTTTCGGCCATCTTAACTAAGAAAGAAATTGCTTAAATCCCCAGTCTTAGATGGTATGTATATTCAATGTAAATCTATTTAGCTGAAGACACAATTTTAATAGAATGCTATCTTATAAATAAAGGGAAGGGAAGAGTCTTGTAATTGCTCATGTTCCAATCAAGAGGAAAAGCCACAGATAGAGAGTCTGTAATCACTGTTTGGTGTTCACTGTTGTCTATATTCCATACTAACACTTTTAGATGCTTTTCATGAGATAATGTGATGAGAATTTCAGCTTAATTCTCTGAGTTAAATTATAGTATTAATATTATGTAATAATATTAATGGTGGTACTAGGTCATTTTCATAAAATAGATTGAGAACATTATATTCTCAAAAGTTTTCTTATCTGCCAATGCCTTATGACCCATTAAAATGATGTAAACAATCCCCGGGGCCCAAAAGAATCCATGTACTTATGAATCTATATGTGCATGTTTGTATCTCAAGCTGAAAAAAACCCAAGAATAAATCCATTTATAAAACAGGTCATTTGAATGATAAAGCAGGCATATAGTTTGCCCCATATCAGGACAAATCTTTGAGATCAGTAGTCATTGGCCTTCCATACTGGGAAGTTTTAGGAAAGGATTTTCAGGAATGCAGCACTTATGGAAAACAACGTGAGTGTGTGCATGTGTGAATATGGACATATTCATAAATTTCATCTACAGTCACTGCTTAAAGAGCAGAAAGTATCCAATATCATAACTTTTATTTGAATAACTGGTTCAATTTTATGCATTTATTTTCTTAAGCGAAACAAACATTTTCTCTTTCATTGAAGCAACTGAGAACAGTGTGTGTTTCTGACAAAGTGATTACTAGTTATTAAATCCTAAAAAGAAAAGTAAATAAAAAGAATTGTGGCAGTGAAAATTTAGTTCCTTGACTTACATTCCTTTTAATAAAAAGGTAATTTTCAAAATAGTTAACAAAGAAAGAATTTTAAGTAAGTAACATCAAAAGTTATTGAAAAGTTCATCTCTGCATCAGTGAGTCTTTCTTCATAAATAAACGGAAAACACTCACACTTCTCTCCATCTGCTTACTTAAGCACTGTACAGGAAAATATTTGTTAGTTGAACGCAACTGAAATTTTTCTTTGTTTAAATTTAATTTAACTGTGTAGAACATTAGCAACTTATGCACTTTTTTTACCCCTTGTAAAGGCACATTTCTGTCTTTTATTAATGTTCAAACAAAATTCTGATTTCTTAAGACAAATTAATACTGCATTTCTCATATTAAATCCTCAAAAAACCCAGTGTCTTATTGTAAATTAATGAAGTGACCTCAACCTCTGATGGAAGACTCCCTACAGAAGAGCTACAAAAATTACAAACACTCAAAATTACTGTCAAAACTGTACTGCTGGCAGGAATATTCAGAGATCTAATGGCATTGTAGAGACCTCTAGAATGTACATGTTTCTACCTCATGCAAAGCTAGATCAAGAGTGAATAGTATATGATTCCACCAGAGTTATGGCTAAGATATTTGGTATTAATCTGAGGAAGATTCTTTCATGCATTATGTATACAGAAAAAAATAATTCTATACTTCAGTTTCAGGAATACAGAGAAGAAAACATAAGAAGATATTGAGTGCTGAATTATAATTACTGATTATCCTGTAATTAAACTTAAATTGTTAAACATCTGTTGGAATAGATACTACACAAAATTACTATGACCTCTGAATATTAAATGGAAAATGCAGTAACAGTAAATGAAACCAAATATAGATTGCTCCTGATGGATAAAAATGTTTTTTATCTGCCACAGAATGGTTGATACAAACATACATTAGAAGGCACTGTAGTCATCATATGTTCATAAAGTAAGATTAAAAATCGCCAGATTATTATTTTTTAAATTCAGTTTCTCAAAGTACCTAGAGAGCTAAAAAGAATCATTATCTCAAAGGATTTCAGATTCAATATTTGCAACAGGTATTTGAAATTTTATAGCAACAGAAAAGTAATGAAATGGAAATTAAAGTGCACTTGTACACATACTGTTAAGAATATTTTGATATTTAAATTCCAGAAGAGATAAAATGAGTTTACTGTGTTTTTGCTGTTCTATTTCTAGCTGTTTTGCAGAACTAAAACGTACGTTATTTTAATTTTTGACATAAACTTGTTCTTTACCTATCAAAAATGGACTATGGAGCTTGTAAGTAATTAGGTAATTTTATCTTCATTTACTAAACTGTCATTTAAATATTTCTTCAATTAATGTTAAGTTCTACTGTACTTTATATAATTTTTGTAGTTCTCAAAGGAGGAACTTGGATAGGAATGCTATGCTCATTATTGAATATTTAATCTGCACTAATAATTTAAACTTTTTAGTTAATGAGAATTTTTTAGTAAAACATACTGTTTTGGAACAAAGAATATGTTGGTTAATTTTATAAGAATGAAAATATTGAGTGCAATATATTTGTAGATACCTCTGTTCAAATGTCCTTTGAAATTCTATAATGAACTAAGACAAAATATATAAAAGGTTTTACTGAATTTTTTTTCTATTGTGCTGAAGCATACAACTCCCACAGCTTGTCACCATTCAATGTTAAACCGCACAAAATTATTATGATTATAGTCCTTCAACTTGTATCTAACAAAATGTTAGTTTCATATATAGAATATGTTAAAGGTGAAACTCTCATATTTGAAGATTTCACATTAGAAATTGTAGTAGCCTAAACTCCCCTGGTGGCACAGTGGATAAGAATCCACCTGCTGATGCAGGGGACGTGGGTTTGATCCTAGTGCTGCACACTGCAACTCCCGAGCTTGTGAGCTCTAACTATAAAGCCTGTGAATTTTGAGACCTTGCTCTGCAAAAACAGAAGCCACTGAAATTATTTATTTATATTAAAAAAATTGTAGTAGCCTTGCCTGGTAGCTCAGCTGGTAAAGAATCTGCCTGCAATGCAGGAGACCCTGGTTTGATCCCTTGGTCAGGAAGATCCCCTGGAGAAAGGATAGGCTACCCACTCCAATATTCTTGGGCAGCCCTGGTGGCTCAGATGGAAAAGAATCTGCCTGCAATGTGGGAGACTTGAGTTCAATCCCTAGGTTAGAAAGATCCCCTGGAGGAGGGCATGGCACTTGAGTATTCTTGCCTGGAGAATCCCCATGGACAGAGGAGCTTAGCAGGCTACAGTCCATGGGGTCACAGAGTCAGACAGGGCTGAGAGACAGAGTGCAGATCATCAACTTTAAGTATCCTTCAACCTCTGCTTTACACAGCCACAGAATTTAACAGGAAGGGTGCCCAATCTGAAATGCTTCAGTGAAGCCAAAATGGTTACATTAGTGTGTAAGGATAGAATTTCATATCCTGTGATCTACTGTACCCTGAGTTTGAGCTCAGGAGAAGGATTGAGCACTCTGTTAGTTTATGGAGGACTTGTTGAAAATTTAAACAAAGGGAATAAACTTGTTTCTCAATTCTGTTTATTATATATGATATTCTTTCACTTGAACCTTGATATCTATAGCAAAGCATATATTTTTATGAACAAGATAGCAAGAAGGTTTTATTTACCTGTTAGAAGAAGATAAATAATATAAAGTTTTAGTTGATAGTATTAATGAAAGTAAATCTTTACATGTAGATATCTTGTACATTCTGTAGATCACATGTGATGTACATTAAAAATAATTAGTTTATCAATATTATCTAAATTATTTACCCTCTATAAGTAACAAGTATTAAGACATAATGCAATATTTAAATACACAAAGTAGACAGAATGCTGGAGAAGAGAGTATGTGCTGGGAAGATGGAGAATTTGGAGATAATTTTGGGAAAGATACAGAAATGTTAGAATCAAGTTACCCTTCTTGTGGGTCATACTGAAATGGAAATTGGCAGAAAGTAGCCTTTTATGCTCATGGAAAGTTAAGAGTGGTAGTGAAGTGGGTGAGACAGTTTCCAACTAATTCATAATTTTATTTACATAATTGTTTTGAGTTAGGTTCTTGAAGTCAGCTACAGATTTGAATGCTGGACAAAGACTTTCAGATTTCCTTAACCTCCAGATGGCAGATTTTTCATCTGCTACATCACAAATTTTTCACAAGCAATCTACTTTGTATACATCACACATTTATTTGACAAACAATAGATAAATGAACACCATGTGCCATCTATTTACCTAGACATTGGGGAATAAAGTCATAAAGAAAACCAGACGAATATGTATGCCTCCCATAGGAGTACTAGTAATAGGAGTTCCTGAAATATTGGTTACACCTTCTCTGTGTTTATATTCAATAACTAGCTATTTTTCTTAACTCTAAAAATTCTTTTAGGAATGTTGTTTATAAAATAGACTAGTGAGAGCTATCCCACATGTGCATGAACTCTCTATAGAAATTTAATAAATCTGTAAGTCTTTCATCTCTAAGGATAGAAGATATTTAATGTAAAATCTAAAATGTATACTTGGTATATCATGTTTATTTTCATTAGCCAAGAATCCCTTTACTTATATTAGAAACTAAATAAGAAGGAAAATACAGACATTTTTATCTCAGCCATATGCAGTTTTCCAGTGATAAAGCTGAAGCTTAAGTGTCAGAGTGACTTAACCAAGTTTCTTTCGAGTATCATACATTTTTTTGGAGTATCATTAATTTTTAAATTGTAATAATGAAGTAAGCCTATTTGACTGTGTATAACATAAAGGAACAATTGAACAGAATATTAATTAACATAGTTCTAAATGTTTATTTTAATCCCATTATGTTGCCCTAATAATCTATGTCTCTTTGAATATAAACTTGCCTGATTAACTATAGAATAAATGTCTGGACACAGAGGTCATTCAAATTTACAGATTATCTTTGTTGATACAATCCTAACACTGTCTAATTGAACAAACCCAAACTGTCCACCAGAAACACAGTCATAATGTGCATTAAATCTAGCTATCAGCTGAAAGAAAGTAAAAAAAAAAAAAGCTACAGCAGGGTAACAACAGATGTTATATGGTCAATTTGGTGTTCTGGATATAAAGAAAAGGGAAGGAAACTAACATATGGGGACCTGAGAAAGCTACTATCAGTGCAAGGAGACACATTGTGAGAGACTGGCCATGCTCAATCAGTCTGAGGTTAAATGCACCTGTCTGCATGACAGGCTAGATGAGAGCCAGTTCCTTTCCACGGCATGCAGTACAGACTCAAGCTTTTAGGTTTAGTCTTGAAATTAATTTGATTTATCCTGATCTTCTTTAAAAGACACAAATCAATCCTCGGAGATATGAGCATTTTCTACCATGTCAGCATTCTATTTTAAAGAAGGTTTAATATCATCAAGCTACTCTTGCACTAAGGAAAACTGCACATTCAAAATACACATTACTGTTTCTTGTCCTTGTTTTCTCCTCTGGTAAGGTCTGTGACACTTAGCCAGAATTTTATTTAGAAATTATTTGGGTTTTTATATAAACATACCATTATTGGTTTAAAATATAACCAGATATTGTTTACATTAATTTAACAAAGATGTTATTTATAGATAAATCAGCTTTTTCTTATCCTAATCTAGACAAGTTTTGTCTAAAAATATTATAAACTAAGAAAGCACTAATATTATTAACACTTACACTTACCTTAAAATTTTCTATTCTAAATATCTTTTAAAAATTCTATTTTCTGGATTCAAATATATCTTTATATTTAACCATATTCTATGATATTTAGGTTTTAAATAAATACACTTAAGTTTTGTAGGAATAAAAAAACAGTTTTAATTGCTTATTATTTTCAGTCATCCATACCAGTAAACTATTTGAATTTGATTATTTTGAGGGGAACACAACTAACTTCCTTATTTTTCCTAAGTAACTCAAAGCAATAGCATCCACTGGAAAACACTTTTGAATTTTAATCATAGAGCAGCAAAAACAGTAAGTCTCTAAGATGACAGTTTACAAGCTGCTCATTACCTTAGTGATGGCAATGTCATAGAAATATTTTAAGAACAGCAGCTTTCCAGTTCTCTAATAACAATAATGTGTTTATCTTATTTTCCATGTCTGGCAAAATCACTGGAAAAAATAATCATAAGACAAGAACTTTGAATGGTTTAATTAGATGTATTAAGGACAGGAGTAATGGAGACAGTGGTATAATGAACATTGCAGTCAGAAGGGACTGGAGATGGGTCTCTGAAAGTACCATATGGGTACACGAAGCACAAGATGCTAGCCTAATACACTAGCTAATGGTAGTGTATGTCCAAAACAGGAGAGGGAGAGAATCTAATATATGGTGTTCTCTTGACCTTAAAGGTGAAAAACGATGGAAGAGAGAACTCCAAATAGTTTGAATCTATCATTCAAATATCTTGATTATACATATTATATACACAAAAGAATCTTTATGAATTGAATGTGTTTACAAAAGTGTATACCACTGTGACATAGCATTAAATAGTCAGAAATAACAGAGATATCTCATATTTTCTAACAACAGTTTTTTTCTAATTAATATGCTCTCATAAACATATACCAAGCTATTCTTGGTTAGTATTTAATGTTTAATGGTTCTGCTGTTTTGCGCTAAGTATGACAGAAAACTGAAATAATAGCAGCTACCCAGATAAATTAATTTAATTACTTCATACAAAACATGTGTCTGGATTTAGCCAGTTCTAAGGGCTGGGTTGTGAAGTTTGATGATTCCATGAAACTTCATTAAACATCTCTGATTGTTTTGGCCTATTTTTCCTGTAAAATGGTTGTATTTAAATACACTGTATTTAAAATACAGGTCAGTAATAAACAGACTAACAAAAACCAAAAACAAATGAATGTTTATCATAAAAATCTCTTCTTTCCCAGAAAGTCTCTCTCTCTCTCTTTTTTTAAGAGAAAAAGACCTTTCCCATAAGTGCCACATCAAACTTTCCCTTGCATCTTAATAGAACCGAGTCGTGTGCTCAACCCAGACCAATCATTAGACAGAGGCATCACGACTGAACTGATTGAAAATGACAGTTTAGGATTTTTGACCTGTGGTTGAGGAGAGTTTACTTGAACAGACTCAAGAATTACTGTAATGAGGAAAAAGAGTAAATGGCTAATAGGTAGAAAAACTATATATTCTGTTAAAGACACTGTATATAAGAACAGGTGCTTATATTTAGATGACTTCTTATAGGATAGTAGTTGCTTTGTTCTTTCTAGAGTGGAATTAACTTTATAGATTTCTACAGTGAAATAAAATTTACAATATTTCCTAAATTTTGTAACAGCAATTGAATGCAAGAATTTATTCCCATAATTAATTCTATGAGAGTAAAAATAAGTGTGAGAAATTTCCTAGATAATTATATAATTATGTATAAATGAAAGCAAATATCTAAAAATAGGACATTAGCTAAATAAATCCTCTTTCTATTGAAAAGTGTATTATTCCTTTTCTTGAATGCATTAGTATTGGACAATTCCTCTAAAAATGCTCAATTTAAATTTTAAAAAGAAAAACTTTTAGGTGACTAAATAAATAAATCAGTGAGGAGAACAGACAAATGTCTCATGCAGAAGAATTTAAAATACTTTATGTACACACACTGCCCTCAAAGAAGTGGGATATAATTTCTCATTCTTAAATGAGAGTCATACCTAATGGCTTCTTTTCAAAGAGTATAATATAGAAGAAGGGAAAAAGAGTAACTTTACAGTGGAGAAATCTGACAAACGCTTTCTCAATCAGGTGATTAAGGATGTCATTAACAGGGATAAGTCATGTTGATAGCACGTACTCTTGATATAATGTGATGAAAATGGCTGTTTACTTTTATGGTCTCCTCTCCAAAACTCCAAAACCCAGTCTAATCATAAGAAAAATATCGAACATACTCAAATAAGAGACAGCCTATCTGACTTATCTCTTCAAAACAATTAAAGTCTTCAAAAACAAGAAGAGACTGAAAAACTCAAAGGGAAGTCTACTGAGACATGACTAATAAATGTAAAGTATTATCCTGGATGGAAATAGAACAGAAAAAGAACATTAAGAAAAATCTTAGGAAATCTGAATATAGACTTTAGTTAATAGTAATGTATAAATATCAGGCCACTAATTATGATGCTGGAGAAGGAAATGGCAACCCACTCCAGTATTCTTGCCTGGAGAAACCCATGGACAGAGGAGCCTGGTGGACTATAGTACATGGGTTCACAAAGAGTTGGACACGACTGAGTGACTAACACCTAATTATGATGACTATTATAAATCAGTAAGTTAAAAGTAGGGGAAGTGGGCATGGCATGCATGAGAAATCTCTTAGCTATCTTTGCAACTTTTCTATAAATCTAAATTTATTCTAAAATCTAGAAATGCAATCCCTATCAAAATCCCAGTGACATTTTTCACAGAAATAGAATAATCTCTCAAGTGTATTTTGTTCAACTTTTCAGGACCCTATGGACTGTAGCATGCCAGGTTTCCCTGTCCTTTACCATCTCCAGGAGCTTGTTCAAACTCATGTCCATTGAGTCAATGATGCCATCCAACCATCTTATCCTCTGTCATCCCCTTCTCTTCCTGCCTTCCATCTTTCCCAGCATCAGGGTCTTTTCCAATGAGTCAGTTCTTCACATCAGATGGCCAAAGTACTGGAGCGTCAGCTTTAGCATCCATCCTTCCAGTGAATACTCAGGGTTGATTCCCTTTAGGATTGACTAGTTTGATCATCGTTCAGTCTAAAGGAATCTCAAGAGTCTTCTCCAATGTCACAGTTTGAAAGCATAAATTTTTTGGCACTCAGCCTTCTTTATGGTCCAATTCTCACATCTGTACATGACTACTGGAAAAACCATAGATTTGACTAGATGGACCTTTGTTGGCAGAGTAACATCTCTGGTTTTTAACATGCTGTCTAGGTTTGTCATAACTGTTCTTCTAAGGAGCAAGTAGTTTTATATGAAACCACAAAATACCCTGAACAGCCAAAGCAATTCTGAGAATAAAGAACAAAGCTGGAGGCATCACATGCACTATTTCAAATTATATTACACAGTTATAGTAATCAAAATATTTAGCGAGTTAGAAAAAGATAGTCTCATATCAGTCAATACTAGTTAGAAACACTAGTCAGAAATGATTAGTTAAGTACTAGTTAGAAGATTAATCTATTTACTTCCTAAGTAAAATGATACCAAGTGTCATTTGATCACCCTCTCGTCCATTTGTGTTTTATTAGAACTCTTATTGTGTCTAAATAGGATCTACAGAGAGAAAGCAAGAGAGAACATACTTGATTAGTATGGGTCAATAAGCTTGTAAAAAGTATTTTTAAATTTAGGAATCATGGACATTAGATCAATTGAACTTTAGGGTAGAAAGAGTAACACCAGAGTTTCTGTGAACCACATCCATCTCCAAAGAAATATCTGTGAGTCAGAGATTGGTAACATTTTCACCTCCTGCTTTATTGGATGCATTTCATCTTTTAAAAAAGTTGTGTCTGTTAGAAATGGTTTCATTTAACTTAGACAAATGTGAATAAGGAGAATACTGGTATAAATCATTGAGCTGAGCCTTTGTCTCTTTTAATCTTATAAAGTCCTTTCCATGACCCCCCAGCCATCTCTTATTTTTCTTATGTTTCACTGACTTTTCAAAGAATTTCAGGCAGTTACTGTCTTCTGGATTGTTCTTATAGCTTCCTTATACTGTTCTTTAGTTTTCTATCTTCTTGATCTCCTATAAATGAGAAATTCATTCAACAGACTCTGACCACTGAAGGTATATATTTTTGGTTAAAATAGTCTACAGATAAATTGTATAGCTT
Organism: Antilocapra americana; assembly: GCA_007570785.1. Classification (NCBI taxonomy): domain Eukaryota; kingdom Metazoa; phylum Chordata; class Mammalia; order Artiodactyla; family Antilocapridae; genus Antilocapra; species Antilocapra americana. The sequence continues at coordinate 10,959,900 of ML663008.1, read as the reverse complement.
ATCTTTCACCACATAAGGAATCACATACATAAGAATAATCAACCAAAAATGATGCTGATATTGAGCAATGAGTTAGGATGCTGACTGTCTGAAAACTGCATTATAGCATTCCTCTATTATGAAATAGCTTTAATGATTTTAATATTTTCTAAATGTTCAAAAATATTAAACAAATACATTCTATTGTTAACATTAAATTCTGTTTCATTCTGGCTTCTAATTTAGATTCATTCATGAGATATTTTACCCAGGCCCAACTATATTCTTCAGTCTGCCTAAAGGGTGCAATATTCACTTTGAATTCTATTCATCATGTCAAAGACAGACTGGAGTTGATACTCTAAGATCTAGGGTTAATGCTCTAGGTTAGTGTCAATACACTATATTATGATACAGACATTAAAACAGTAGCTATGTGCAGAGAGATTGAGCTTCTGCTTTTCTAAAAAGAGCTCAGATGTTGCCAAGAATGGTAATCTGCTTCTACACTTTGAATAACAAGGTAGCAAGGTTCATATCTTTTACTCTGCATAAGAGATGAATTAGAATATTACAGGGGGTACATTGGAGGCAACTGCATTGAGTGCCAAGAGGACTGCTATTCTCTTCTAAGACAAGAGATGCCCCAAGAGCACGATGGTTAGGATAGCTCTCCCAATCCAGGGTTCCTGGAGAGCACCCAGCAAAACCCTAGTATTTACATCTGCAGTGATAACCTAGATAAGTTCAGGTTAATCACAAAATACCCACCAATAACTGACCAAGTTGAGATGAACGTCATATCAGCCATAGAACTTAGCCACTGTCGTCAGTATGGTGAACAACTATCAACTGAGTAAAACCAGGTAATAGTTCCACAGTGCAAAGACAGTACCCTTATGTTATTCTAAAGAACATTGTCTACAAGAGTTTTAATTAGAGGACAGTAGAAAACTTACAAGTCACAGTAAGCCAGCAAACCTACTCCTACCTCACACTCAGATACCATCTTGAAAAAGAAGGTCACATTGTACTGGAGATCAGATATCAGAAAGACTAAAGATTCTTATACAAAGTAGATTGTTTAGTTGTTGTATGGGAACCACAATGGATTAAGGATTCCATCATCCCATCCAATGTTATATTGTTTCGAATTCTACCTAAATTCAAATTGTTTTGAAGTTTCTACCTAGTGTCAGTTTTTGAAAGGGATGAAATAAGTCCTAGGGAAAATTAAATAAAAACTTAAACATTACCTCTGCACATCTGAGTTTTAATGGAAGTAAGTTTATTATTTTTCAAAATTCATTAGTAATTTGAAGATTAACCAAATAGAAATATAATCATAAATCTTTTGTATACAAACTTCATTATTCATACCAATTTCACTAATTAATATGCATAAAATAGTTTTCTTATACTCAAAATCTCCATTTTAACTTCTTTCAGTGTATGTGTGTTAGTTGCTTAGTTGTGTCTGATTCTTTGTGACCCCATGGACTATAGTCTGCCAGGCAACTCTGTCTGTGGAATTCTCCAGGCAAGAATACTGGAGTGGGTTGCTGTCTCCTGCTCCAGGGGATCTTCTTGACCCAGGGGTTGAACCTGGGTCTCCTGCATGGCCAGCAGATTCGTTACCATATTAAAACTGTTGCAAATGTTAGAATCATTTCAAACAATTGTTTATTATTTTGCCATATTTATAGGATACAATTCTTCTGTGTATAGATATATGTACAGATAGTTCTGTTCATCCAGCTCCCAAACTCATTTTCTCATTCTCTTCAAGAAAAATTCCTTGAAAGAATTGTTTGCATTATTTGTTCTCACTTCCATTTCTCCAAGACTTTCTTGAATTCAATCAAATTGTTGTTTCATTCACATCACTCTACAAATTCATTGTTAGGTCACCAGATGATATATCCAACAATCATTCAGTTTCATTTTCTTTCTACTTCAATAATAGTTTCTTTTTATCTCTTCACTGCATCCTTTATATCCTTGAATACTAAAGTTTGCTTACTTTGGCTTTTTATCAATTTTTTTTTTGTTCTTCAAGCAAAATGTAAATTCCATAAGAACAAAGGATTTTGTCTGTTTTGCTTATTCTTGTATCCTCAGCACTTGAAATCATTTGTAATAACACCTAGTACATGTTCAAGAAATATCTCTAACTTAAGAAATGAAAGAAAATAGTGAATGACTTGGGTTTAGGACAAGGTTATGCTGAGAAGAAGGCACATGTATGTAATGGTATGTTATCCTAGGTTTACTTTTATATTTGTTAACTAATATTTTTATTTTGTCAAGACTATCTTGTCTCTTCTGTGTCAGCAGAAATAATTTTCCCAGAAATTAAGAATGGAAGATATTATAAAATGAAACCATATACTTTAGACCCAGATTTTCTTAAACTATATTAGAAGTCAATAGTATAAATTAAGTGCATAATTAAGTTGCTATATAGATCAATTGCAGGATGGCACTCATATGTACGTACCTCACAGAACATAGGCAGAGGTCAGAACAAACGTGAACCAACGACCAAATTTTCTTACTGTGTAATTATTGCTTCATTTTAAGTCATCTCTAGAACAGAAAAATTTCTTCTACAGAACTGATTTCTGAAGAGTTTTTAAAAGCAAACAAAAACATCTTCTTAGCAGTAGAGTGAAGTTCCTTCCCCAAATTATATATACATAAATGTATAAACATTTGTACAGTTTAACTTCTTGACAGAATATGATATAAATTACAAGTGTTATATAGTTGATTTAGTTTCATATTCTATAGAGGTCCTCATGTCTGTATTTTCTGTGAAACTTTTAGGTTTAAACTAAATCTAATTTGTGTTACAATTATTGATTCAGACTCAGTAAAACAAAATGGAAATGTTTATATATTTCACCTTACATTTTTGTTACTTCACTTATATTGTTGAGTTTATCAAATGCTAACCTTTTCATGGAACTAAGAAAATTAAAGAAAACATTTTTCAAAACAAACAGTACATTTTCTTGTTCCTATTAGATTTTCAGTTTTTCATTTTCTTTGCTATGCTCTATGGTAGATAAACACACTTTGATACTTTGAAGTTGAAAATGAATTAGATTTAAGAGTTATTTAGATTCGTTTACCATATCAGAATATATATAAACTCTTGAGTTTGCAAAACGCAACAAAATATTAATGAAAGTCAAAAAAGCATGTGAAAAATTCAGTTAATAAAATTTAGAAATCAAGGAACTCTAAGAAGTCACTGATATTGTTATATTTTAACTGCAATTAAAGTTTACTTAGTGTTAAACTATGGCAAAGTTCTAGTTTAAATTGGGGGCAGTACATTATTTCAAAGTTTGTTACCTGTAGCTACTTCCAGAGTTCCAGGGAGCAAAGATCAGCTTGACATAAGGTTATAGTTGACTAAGAATAACAATAAGCTTGAGTATAAGTGAAATGCCCTTATGGTTACAAGCAAGAATGACCCACCTTTTCTGACATTTACTGCCTTCTATGGTTTTTCAAGTCTTTCTTCTCTGCTGGATATCTTTGCAGCAGATACAGAGTAAAATTTCCCAAGTGATTATTTCTTTTTTGAACTGATACTACAAAAGAACAACTCTCATTCTTCTTCTTCTTTTTTTTTAAGTACCATGAGCTTTTAACACACAGGCAATGCTAGAAACATAAATGTCTCTGCAGAAGTCATCTTCTCATGCCCTTTATTGATATACATTGGCATCACAGGAAACATAAATAATAGAAGGGCAGTAAAGACTTAGACATTCTCAAAGTAAAAATGCACCCTGCTAGCAGCTTGTTTTCTATGTTATTGAAAAATAAGACTAAGTGGAGAAAAGGCATGTGGAGATGCAAGTACTTTTAAAATTCAATGTAGAGCAAAACAGAACAGTAAGACAAGGTGATAAAATGTCAACAGACATATGCTAGAACTTGCCATTTATTTCTTAAATGACCATTACTTCCTCTTGATAATTTTTATCCTGCTGGTAGATAACTACACAGAATTTCTTCCTAAACCTCATAATCATTATATACATGTTTGTGCAGATAGTTGTCTAAATGTTCATAACACTGATTAGAAACTATCCTGAATAAAATAAACTGTATATTTGGTATGAGATCTAAACTTATATACTGTATTCAAATTTACTACTCTAATGTATTGTTTTTCACATTATTTAACCCTGTATAATTAAAATTTTAAGCAAATTATAAAGTAATATTTAAACAGTGTTTAAACATTTAAATCAGTAAGACAACAGTTTCCTCCCTCTACTTTAGTCTCACTGTTCAGAAGCAATCACATTTAATTACATATTTCTGTTCTTAACACCTTGGGTTGTCATTTCATCTTTAAATAATATGTAAAATTTTTTGATTTATCAGAACTAGATATTATTTTTTAACATTACCTCTATATTTATGAAGTCACTGTGTTTGTGATGACCACATCTGAAATGTGAGACCACATATAAGAACTTCCATTGTTTCTGCTAGAAATCATAAAAATATGCCTCCCTTCTTATTTTTCAGAATGACAGTGAAAGTATGCTTGCCTTTCCTTGCATCTCTCTTTGTGCATTCTAGTTTTCTACTTTAAGGAAAGAAAGAAAGAGCAAAAGAAAGAGAGGAAGAGAGGAGGGAGAGGAAAGGAATAGACTTCTATACTGTCAGTTTACACCTTTTTATGATAATATTCTATCATTTATTGATACCTTTAAAGTCAGAAAAGTTAAAAATTAACAAACAGCATAAAACCATTTTATAATGCAAATATCATTTATTGTTGCACTAAGTCTTATGATAATATTTCATTCTCAAGGTCCATTTCTGAACCACTAATCTACTCAAGGAAAAGTTTTCTAACATCAAATTGAAATCTATTCATTTTTCCTTATATGCCTCTAATCACTGAAAAGCATAATGTGATTTAGTTTGTTTAAATATAAACCACAACTTTCTTTTCCTCTTTTTTTTTTTTGAGTATCTAAACTCTCAAAATTCTCCAAGCTAGGTTTCAACAGTATGTGAACTAAGAATTCTCAAATGTTCAAGCTAGATTTAGAAAAGACAGAGATCAAATTGCAACACCCACTAGATCATAGAAAAGGGAAGAGAATTTCAGAAAGACATCTACTTCTGCTGCATTGACTATGCTAAAGCCTTTGATGATGTGGATCACAAAAAACTGTAGAAAATTCTGAAAGAGATGGGACTACCAAACCACCTTACCTGTTTCCTGAGAAACCAGTATGCAAACCAAGAAGAAACAGTCAGAAACAGACATGGAAAAAGGAACTGGTTACAAATTGGTAAAGGAGTACATCAAGGCTGTATAGCATCACCCTGCTTATTTTGCTTATATGCAGAGTACATCATGTGAAATGCCAGGCTGGATGAAGCACAAGCTGGAATCAAGATTGCTAGGAGAAATATCAACAACCTCAAATATGCAAATGACACCACCCTTATGGTGTAAATGAAGAGGAACTAAAGCGCCTCTTGATGAAGATAAGATGACAGTGTATTAAAAAGGAGAGATGTTACTTTGCCAACAAAGATCTGTATAGTCAGAGATATGGCTTTGGCCACCTGGTGTGAAGAGCTAACTCTTTAGAAAAGACCCTGATGCTGGGAAAGATTGAAGGCAGGAGGAGAAAGAGATGACAGAGGGTGAGATGCTTGGATGGTATCACCAACTCAATGGACATGAGTTTGAGCAAGCTCCAGGAGATGGTGAAGGACAGGGAAACCTGGCGTGCTGCAGTCCATGGGGTTGCAAAGCGTTGGACACAACTGAGAGCATGCTCCTTGGAAGAGAAGCTATAACCAATCTAGACAGCATATTAAAAAGTAGCGTCATTACTTTGCCAACAAAGATCCCTCTAGTCAAAGCTATGGTTTTTCCAGTAGTCATGTATGGATGTGAGAGTTGGACCATAAGAAAGCTGAGTATCAAAGAATTGATGCTTTTGAGATGTGACATTGGAGAAGACTCTTGAGAGTCTCTTGGACAGCAAGGAGATCAAACCAGTCATTCATAAAGGATATCAACCCTGAATATTCGTTGGAAGGTCTGATGCTGAAACTGAAATTCCAATGCTTTGGCCACCTGATGTGAAGAGTTGACTCATTTTAAAAGACCCTTATTCTACTAAAGATTGAAGGAGGAGAAGGGGACAACAGAGGATAAGATGGTTACATGGCATCACCGATTCAATGGACATGAGTTTGAGTAAATTCCGGGAGTTGGTGATGGACAGGAAAGTCTGGTGTGCTGCAGTTCATAAGGTCACAAAGAGTCAGAGGTGACTGAACCACTGAACTGCTGTTGAGAGACTGAACAATAACATCAACACTCAAAGGATCTGACCTGGTTCTAGGATGATAATTGAGTCAATCTGTAAATAAAAGAACGTTGCATTCTTTTCTGATCTGGGATTAAGCTGTTCTACAATGCAGACATTCAACAAACTCCCCAGTGCCTCTTCATTACATCCCATCACTTCCAGTCTCCTTTTTCCTCTCTATAACACATGCATTCTTCCAGAATGGATCTTCTGGAAAAATGCAGATAGGTTTGCTCTCTCCTGGCTCTGCCCTCTAGGATATTTCTCAGACTGAATCTTCTTCAGGTTTCTCCCACAATATTTTAATTGGACTAAAGAGGAGAAAAAAAGTTGCATTTGTTCTATTTGCCTCACTAAACTGAAAAATCCCTCGTCTCCATTTTACTTTAAATTGACATATAAAGTGCCATTTTTAATTTTATTAAAAAAATACTTATGAGACATAAAATATGCTCTTCATACAAATGTATGCTCTGGGAATTTTCCTTTATTCTTTGTCCTAACAACCTTCTATTTCTTACTGATAACAATTTGTGATAATTTTCCCTTACCCTTTACAGTATTTATTTGCAAAAATAAGCATACATATATATATATATAATGATATATTCTACTCAAATATTAACATATGTACCCAGATATTTCTATTTTTAAATGAAAAATCCTTGGAATCACTTTATTTCAGTTTATAGGTTCTATTTAATTTCATTTCATGTTACACTCAGTATTCCATTCTGTAGAGATACACTACCTTTTATTTAAACTTTCTTTATGATGGGCATTTGATCTGTTTACAATATTTATCTATACAGAACACATTTGTATCCTCAGGAGTGTAAATTCAAGGAAGATTATTAGTAGGATTGCTGGGTCAAATTGTAAATTGATATATAGAGAGACTAAAAGATAATCCTGTTAGATGTCAGGTTCATCTCTGCAGGAATTGTATGATTTTGAATTCACCCAGACTCTCAGAAGAATGTTTAATTTGTACATTTGTAATAATTTGATAACTGAAAATTAGTATTTCATAGTATGAATTTGCATTTTTCTTATAATGGTGACTTTGGGTATTTTTTTATAATTTAAATTTCATAAAATAGTGAATGAAAAGCAAAGTCACTCAGTTGTGTCCAACTCTTTGCGACCCTGTGGACTGTAGCCTACCAGACTCCTCCATCCATGGGATTCTCCAGGCGAGAGTACTGGAGTGGGTTGCCATTTCCTTCTCCAGGTGATCTTCCTGACCCAGGGATCAAACCCAGGTCTCTGCATTGTAGGCAGAGGCTTCACCCTTTGAGCCACCAGGAAAGTCCAAAGATAGTGAATAGAGGAATACATTAAAAATAATGAAAAACACATGATTAAAATTGATGCTTATAATATTGCCATGAAAAGATTTAATGATATATTGTTCATTAACAAAGTCTTACAAACCTGTAAACTTTTCTTAGCCTTTAAAGTCTGTCTTTTAGGAATGTGAGACCACTGTAGACTCTTCCCTAGAGGTGTGAGGATATAAGCAGAAGGAACAGAAATCTTTCCCTAGAGTTTTATTTAGTTAATCTGTAGAAGTAAATGCATGCCTTTCTTATAAATTTAAGAAAATTTTTAAAAAAGAATGCATTAAAATATGTTCATTTTTAAACATATACATAGACATGTTTACCTATGTTAAATCCTCAAATAATAGAAAGTATAAGTTACCCACGATTATAGCTAAGATGTTAGGATCAAAAATGACTTACAACTTTAAACAGATTTTTAAATTTTTTCGATGATGATCATCTAGTTCTTTTATAAAAAAATATTTTATTTTGATTTTGATAGAAAATCAGAGGTTGAAGAAGTTGATATCACTGACCATGATTAGCTTTCCAAACATTTGAACTACTACATTAACTGAGTCATATTTCAGTGTTCTTCTATTAATTATTTTTAAAATTATTTTGCTTTACATCTTTGGAATATGTAATAATAAGTATTAATTAAATTTAAGGAAAATTTTTGTCCTGTACTTAATCAGCAGATCAGCAGTAGTCTAAAGTTTGTACTATACATAATATTTTTTCCACTTTGTTTCTGAATCATGTAGACAGATGAATTGCTTCTTCAGTAACTGTCTTTAGAATTTTTCTGCAACCTCTTGAAAGGCAGGGTCAACCCATTCCTATTTATTTCTTCAGAACCTAGCTAAATATATAACAAATAATATATATATATATATATATGATAAATATATTTAAATTAATAAATGGAGAAATATTTAAATGAAGAAATCATCATTATAAAAATACACTAAATAAGTTAAATCATTAAATAATTACAACTTTTCTTACCAAGTATGAGCCACCACAGATTAGATATATGTGCTTTCACATGTAAGATTTCCAGCAAAATATAAATTACCAAAAATTATCCAATAGGAGTGTACTTGAAATAAGTTACAAAAATAAGTATAGTTTTAAAAAGATTGAAGAGCTCTATTAAAACTGATACTAGCAACAGATTTTTTTTTTTTAATTTCTACCTAATTATAAAGAACAGATAATTCTGTTAGGTAGATAGAATAGGAAAAAGGAGTCCAAAATGGTGATGGCTAAAAGACAAAGAAGGGAGAAGCCCATAAAAACAGAACAAAGGAAAGCCCAAGAACTGGAGTGAGAACCTCAGATGACACAAACAGCCCTCCTGGCTACCCCAATTTACACAAGGCAGGCTCAGGTGAAGAAGAAAACACATAGAAAGAGAGGAGCCAAAATTTAGCCCCTTCTCTTTCTTTTGGCCCACCCTCACTCCTCAAGGATGTATTCGCCTTTGCTTGCCAAATAAAACTGAGCTGTAACAGCGCTGTAACACTGGTCCACCATTTAAACTGAGCTGTAATTGAGCCATAACACTGGTCTGCCATTTCAAATGTATGCTGTGGCGAGAGAACTGAGGAAATTACACACTCCCCCAACAGTCCCAAAGTTATTTAAACTTTTTCTGATAGTAAGGAAAGATCAAAGTTTCCTCTATATATGTTTTCAAGTAAACACAGCTGTAGCTTAAAGAAAAAATGAGTATAAGAGGATAAAAAGAAAGTAAATCACAGATTGATTTCACTAATGAACGCCAATGCAAAATTCTAGGTAAAATATAATCCATATCACCCATCCAAGAAAATAGGTGTGCAGTAATAAAGAATCTGCCTGCCAGTGCAGGAGACAGTTTCAATCCCTGGGTCAGGAAGATCCCTTGGAATATGAAATGGCTACCCACTCCAGTATTCTTTGCCTGGAAAATCTCATGGATAGAGGAGCTTGACAGGCTACTGTCCATGGTGTCACAAAGAGTTGGGCACAGCTGAGCACACACATTTGTCCAAAAGTAACAAATGACACATTCCATCTAGTCTGGCTCATACAAGTCAGCAAGATAAAAATCTCTCCAACTCGCCCATCACCATGTAAGGGTATAGGAAAGTGTAAATTAAATATGGCATTTGAGATATTGACAAATACTGCATGATTCTCATTAGTGGAAATTTAAGACATACACTCATAGTGGGTAGAAAATATAAATCCATCAAAGCAGAGTCAGCATATCTGGTTTACCTTTTGAAAATTTTGTGAAGAGAAGTAGTTTGTATTTGGAGAAGATAAGTATTTGGAGAACAATTTGTGCTTATGAGAGATTTTCTTATGAGACAATATTAAATTAAATACCAATGTTGTTAGAAATGATTTCATAAAATGTGCACACTGATGATGTGGGAGAAACAAGGATTATGGAAGGAGAGAGTGATGATATTCAGAGTGATAATCCCAGGTATGGAAAGGATTTTTACAAAGGATAGTGGTTTCCTTCATTCTAGAAGAAGAAAGAAGGAGTCTATATAGGTGCATTATATATGATGAAAGAAAAATGAGAAAAAACGAAGAATTTTCATTTCTCAAAGACATATAAAGTAACTCATGAGTGAGATGTATATGTGGATGCAGTCTGTGGAGAAAGATAGGAGACAGATAGGAAGAAAGCTCAGTAAAAGGTTGTCTTTCAAAAATCAGATAAGAAATCTCAAAAATGTTCTAACAAAAGTGAAAGTATTGACTTTTTTTTTTTAGTTATCAATTCCCACAGTAACATACAAATACATGGCCAAATACAATACATATACATACAATACATTTTGTTGGTGGTGGTTAGTTTCTCAGTCATATCTGACTCTGCAACCTCATGGATTGTAGTCCTCTAGGCTCCTCTGTCCATGGGTTTTCCCCAACAAGAATACTGGAGAGGGTTGTCATTTACTTCTCCAGGGAAACTTCCTGCCTAGGGATCGAACCCACATCAAAATGCAATACATATGCTCTCCCAAAATATATATTTTGCCTGTAAAATAATTTTATGAAACTGCTTAATGAGATGAAGTGGAAAGTGCTTTTAGTGTCAAATATTGTTTATTGTTAAAGGTATGTCTTAGCTATAGGAAATAAATATAAATTTATAAATTTGCTCTTTTACATACTATCAATGTGCAGACAAAGTTGAAAGAAGTATGTGGCAAGACTGAATCATTTTAAGTTTTCAAAGTATTTAATGTTAAGATAGATATGTAACATGTGTAAGTTTCCAAAAGTTTGAGTAAAGTTAAACTAAAATAAATTGTTTTTCCTTCACAAAAATTTGCTAACATTTTCAAGTCATTTTCATTGTGAAGACTATCCTGTGTGATTTTTACTTCAGGAAGTTGAACTTTTGAATATGCATATCTAATTTGCATTAAAATAAATTTATCTACCTTGCTATTTTTGCCAGTCTTAACTGTCAAAAGTGCATCATACAGAATGGCTACTTTTTTAAATGAAAATTCAAGTGCATAAGCTTTGTATGATTTTAACATAATTATATGCCTGGTGCCTAATGTCCAATACTTGATTTTATAGCAATCATGGATCAACTTATACTAACATAATTATATAGATTGACATTTTGTAGGACTATAATTTACTGGCAAGTGGTAGGAAATCTATGGGAAACATTAGGGATTACTTAAATAATACACAAGATAAGCTGCTAAGAAGTAGACAGTATTTGGTTTTCTATTAAGGACTTTTCAAAGAATAATTGTAATGAAATGGAAATCACACATATATATGCAACTTGAGAGCATAGAAATGTGAATTCAATATGGCATTGACATGCAAGACATTGAGTTAACAAAGTCATTACTTCACAGAAAATAGGTGAAAACCACATATTAATGGACATGTTTATTCTGCAAATAGGTTTTAAATACACAACACAAAAGGTAGATTTTTTTCAGGCAATATAAACATAAACTTGATGTGGTCCTTGTAACAAACTCTCTTAAAACTTTGTGATACAGAAATTGACTATGTTTGTTTAAGGATATGGGCAGTCGTTAATGAAATATTTTTAAGCCCCTACCATACACCAATATCTATAGGCACTGGGGACAAAATGGTGAACAAAAGGGACAAATTATCTTTCATCATGTACTTTATGTGGCTCTTAGAAATGAACAACTAATTCTCTCAAATGATGACAAGTGATAGAAGAATTAAGGAAGCTAAAGGGAATAGGGAGCGACATCAGAGTATGTCAATCAAGTATTTAACACTGTGCAGTGAAACTGCACAGAGCTTAAAACTACTGGCAGCAAGTCAGGGTTTACATCAAAATTACTGCATTGCCATCACTAGCTGAATTATTGAATGGTGAAAAGAGAGTCTTGACAAAGAAGGAAAAAAAAACTAGTATTAAACTAGTGAATCGTAACTAAATAATCAATGTTCAAATATCATTTTATCTATTCTTACAGTTGACATTCCTCTATGACCCTGATTTCTCAATAATTTTTATTATTTTGTAACATTTAAGGAAATAAAATATACATATTTTATTCAAGCAAGTTTAACTCATGATAGCATGAATCTTTCTTTTTGTTCTCAATGTGACATGCTACATGAAAAATCATTTTAAGGCATTTTGTTACCACATATGTGTTTAAGGTGCAAATCTTCACATTTTGTCAGCTAGACAAACAGGAATAGATAGAATTACGTACATTCAGAAAATAAAGAGTTGAAATTAGCTAAATTTCTGTTAAACTAATAAAAGTTGTAAGAAATTGTCATAAATTGATTATGAAACAACAAAATGTTTTTGCTTATATTCCAAATACAAAGGTGTCATTTCTGAATAAGAAAAGAAGGAGGAAGGAAAAAGGAAGGGAAGGAGAGAGAGAGTGAGTGAGGAGCGAGAAGAAGGAAGAAAAAGAAGGAGGGAAAGAGAAAGAGAAAGAAAAACATTTCCTCTTTAGTAATTCACATTCCTGTTCACTGTTCATCTTGAAAAATGAAAGGCCTTATTTGATTATAAAATCATTATCTATTGAATTCCTTTAAATTATACACTTCTTTAAGAAACACATTATGATTTAGAAATTTTTATTTCTGTTAATTTGTTGGTAAATCTGATGCTGATATCTGCATGTCTTTCTTATATAGAGAGCGGGATATGCAGAAAAGTTGCCCAGCAAAGACGTTCACAATTCTATCATCCAAACCTGTATGTTATTGTACATGGCAAAGGTGACTTCAGAGAAGTGTCTAAACCAAAGAATTTGAGGAGTGAGATTAGCCTGAATTAATCAAATGATTTTAATCTAATCACATGGGTCCTTAAAAACAACATTTGGAGCAATGGTCAGAGAAGCATATGACAAGGGAAAAATGGTCAGAGAGAAGCAACTTTGCTGACTTTGAAGACAGAAAGGAGCTATGCGCTAACGAAGGGAGGTGGTCCCTAGATGTTAGAAAAAGCAAGAAAACAGAATGTTTCCAGTCTCTCCAGAAAAGAGCATAACTCCATTGACACCTTAGTTTTAGCCTAGCATGACCTGTGTCAGATTTCTAACCTGATAGCAAATCCATGCTGTTTCAAGCCACTAAGTTTGTGCTAGTTTGTTATATACTCACAACAGGAAGTTAATACATAGTCAAAAGTTACTGCCCAACAGTATGGGTCATTTTATGTCTTTCCTATTGCCTCACAAAAGTTTCTTTAGAAATAATAGGGTTTCACAGTTGGCTCAGTGAAAGAATATGTCTGCCAAAGTAGGAGACATAGGTTCAATCCCTGGGTTAGGAAGATTCCTTGGAGAAGGGAATAGCAACCCAATCCAGTATTCTTACTTGGAAAATCCCATGGACAGAGGAGCCTGATGGGTTATGGTCTATGGAGTCATAAGAGTCAGGAACAACTGAGCAGGCACACAAAACACTGCCCTAGGAACATGGATATAAGAAATAGAAGAACAAGACTCAGTAAAATGTACAACAATTTCTATAGAAATAATGGAAATTTCTTATTTCTTTCCAAATCCATATTTCCCCATTACTTCATGATTCTTTTTTAAATTAAAAAAATGCAATGGTAATCAAAGCACATGATCATGTACTTTAGTACTATTTCATGAGAGAAAACAAATACATTTTAATGTGGTATAATAAATGCAGTGTAATAGGTAGTTTCATATTCATAAATGTTGCTTGTAAAAGATCATCTGGGATGCACTAATGTCAGTGGGTGCTTTTTTTTCACAATTGATGGATTTTGTTAAAATGCAATGAAATATTTGTTTGAGATGTTCCTTTCATGAACTTTTATTGTGCTATTAAGTTTAATCACAGATGATGAGAATGATAGCATTTATATTAGATATGAGACAACAAGACAAGTTGAAAAATTGAATTATGGAAATTCTGCACAATCTCATTTACTTTCTTATAAATTACTCAAGTATATGGCAGAAAGTGAAGAGGAACTAAAGAGCCTCTTGATAAGGGTGAAAAAGGAGAGTGAAAAAGCTGGCATAAAATTCAACATTCAAAAAACTAAGATCATGGTATCCAGTCCCATCACTTCATGGCAAAAAATGGGGGAACAGTGGAAGCAATGACAGAGTCTCTTTTCTTTTTTAATTTTATTTTCAGATTTTCTTTTCTTCTTTTTGTTTTATTTTGGGGCTCCAAAATCACTGCAAACAGTGACTGCAGCCACAAAATTAACATATTCTTGCTTCTTGGAAGAAAAGCTATAACAAACCTAGACAGCATATTAAAAAGTACAGATATCACTTTGCCAACAAAGGTTCATAGAATCAAAACTATGGTTTTTTTTTTTTTTTTCCCAGTAGTCATGTATGGAAGTGAGAGTTGGATCATAAAGGTTGAGTGCCAAAGAACTGATGCCTTTGAATTGTGGTGCTGGAGAAGACTCATTATAGTCCTTTGTTCAGCCAGGAGATCAAACACGTCAGTCCTAAAGGATATCAACCCTGAATATTCAATAGAAGAACTGATGCTGAAGCAGAAGCTTCGGTACTCTGGTCACCTGATGCAAAGAACTAACTCACTGGAAAAGACCCTGATGCTGGGAAAGATTGAAGTAGAAGGGGGCAGCAGAGGATGAAATGGTTAGATAGCATTACAGACTCAATGGAAATGAATTTGAGCAAACCCTGGGAGTAGTGAAGAACAGAGGCACCTAGAGGGCTCCAATCCATAGTATCACAAGGAGTCAGACAGAACTTAGGGACTGAACAACAGCAACAATATGGAAGAATGCAGTTACATTGTTTAAGAGAAACTCTCCAATCAGAACAGCAACAAAAACATGCTAAGGAAATGAGGCATAAACAATGTTAAATGAAACTAATAAACATTGAATAGGCAGATACACGTGTTGGCAAACTGACACTGAACAAAGTAAACAAAACTGAATCTGGAGATAAGCAAATTCAATTACTTAGTATGGATGAGTCTATAATATGAAAAAACAACCCATAATATGTTGGCAATATCAGTTTAATGAGGAATCAGTAAACTGAATATATATCAGTGTATCTCTCATCACCTTCATATCTGCGTGTGAATATGGTTTGATAACATACCATGAATGATGGGTGTTGAAGAGAATTTAAGGAAAGAAAAGAATCTCCACAACGTCTGTGGTAGTGATAGGACATAGCTAATGATGAAGAATGTGTGTATGCTAAGTCATTTCAGTCGTATCCGACTCTGCCACTCTGTGGACTGTAGCCTGCCAGCTCCTCTGTCCATGGGATTCTCCAGGCAAGAAAACTGTAGTGAGTTGCCATGCCCTTCTTCAGAAGAATCTTTCCATCCCAGGGATTCAGCCCGTGTTTCTTATGTCTTGTTAATTGGCAGGTGGGTTCTTTACCACTAGTGCCACCTGGAAAGCCCAATAAGGAAGAGTAATCCTGTACAAATCTTTCAGAGTACTTTACTATCTTAATAATAAAGCATATCTTGAGTATTCATAACAATGCCTCGTTCATTTTTATTCTTTGCTCTGATGCTAGTACCTACTGATTCCTACTTAGGACTGTTTTTGAAGTTAGGCAATTGCTGTTTGCTTTAATGCCAACAGATGTTCCAAACTTGACTCAGTTCCATAGAGGCAAGGAACAAAGAGAGAATCTGAGTAGACACTTAAATAAAATAGGTTCTCTGTACACAAGTAAAGCATAGATATACAAAGGAATATCAGAAACATAAAATAAATGTCAAAACAGAAAAACTTTTTGATGTAAGTGTCACAGATCAAATTTTTGTTGGGAAAAATGTTGATGAAATGTCTCTGAATCCTCAAGAAAAATATATCTGTTTACCCAGAGACTTAACAATAAAAGTTTCTTTAATATCAACTGGATATATCCAACGAGCTTTCTATAGTTTGACAAACTGCAGGTTTTTATGACGTTTCTGGGTTTAGGTTATATGGTTCTCTTAAAAATAAGTGTAAGTACAGTATATTTTAAACTATACTTTTTGGATTTCCTTAAAATTATGGTGTAACTTCTGTACACTATCTTGAATCTTGGTAAGAGATATTGCAAGAAGGATTTATTCCATGCAGCTGTGTTTAGAAGACAATACCAGTATGTGAAAGTATGAGGTAGGAAAAACCAATGTCCTCATTTCCTTGTTTAATCATATTAGATCCCAGCACCTCAATATAATCAATTATTAAATTCCTTTGATCATTTTGGCTTCACCATTCTTTGGTAGAAAAAGATGAAAACAAATACAAAACAATTTGCTTAAATCCTACCATCAACTCTGCACTTAACTGGTTTTCACTTTATTCATGCTGACTGCATTCAGATTTAATCACTTAGCAACACCTGCAGTAAATGCTTATCCTACACTCAATGCCACTGTATTTTCTGTTTGTTTACTTCTCATACACTTAGACAATTTGCTTTGTATCTTCCTCTCCCTCCTTAAAATTTTTACATCTCCATCCTCATTCTTATCTAATGAATTCTCTTTCTATTTCATTGAGAAAACAGAAGTGATCAGAAAAGAATTTCTAAACCACTTTCCTGAAAAGATCTTCAATAATTCCCCACTATGTTGTACATAAATGCCATAGTTCTACTAATGCAACATAAATCCGTACATGCTCTGAACCCACTCCATCTTTTTTTCCTCTTATGTTCTCTCTGACTCCTCTCTCTTTTCTCCAACCAAGGATTTGTTGATACTCCATGAAAACACCAGGCTTTTGACGCAGATATTTGAAAGTTTTACCTGGAAAATTCCCAGGTATCAGAATAGTCTCCATCTCACTGAAGACCTCCCTGGCCATCCTCTTTTCACAGTAGATGCATCTAACATTGATACTTCCTATTCCTTTACCCTGTCAGATGTTTCTCCATAGCATTTACTATCTCTGACCAACAATATTAGAGTTCATTTACATATAGTTCATAAAGTACCTATCTTGTATCAAGAGGTATATGAGTATCATTATCATCATCATTAAAGTACACTGCACTTAAAAGATTTTATGTCATCATAAATCCCAGTGTAAATCTAATAATTACAAGGGTCTAATCTGATTTGTTTACTTCTGTTTATCACCAAGTATTTAGGATCAGGTACACTATATCTGGTCCCATCACTTCATGGCAAATAGATGGAGAAACCGTGGAAACAGTGTCAGACTTTATTTTTGGGGGCTCCAAAATCACTGCAGATGGTGATTGCAGGCATGAAATTAAAAGATGCTTACTCCTTGGAAGGAAAGCTATGACCAACCTACATAGCATATTTAAAAGCAGAGACATTCCTTTGCCAGCAAAGGTCCATCTAGTCAAGGCTATGGTTTTCCCAGTAGTCATGTATAGATGTGAGAGTTGGACAGTAAAGAAAGGCTGAGCAAAGAATTGATGAAGAATTGATGCTTTTGAACTGTGGTGTTGGGGAAGACTCTTGAGAGTCCCTTGGCCTGCAAGGAGATCCAGCCAGTCCATCCTAAAGGAGATCAGTCTTGGGTGTTGATTGAAAGGACTGATGTTGAAGCTGAAACTCCAATACTTTGGCCACCTCATGTGAAGAGCTGACTCATTGGAAAAGACCCTGATGCTGGGAAGGATTGGGGGCAGGAGGAGAAGGGGACGACAGAGGATGAGATAGCTGGATGGCATCACTGACTCGATGGACATGAGTATGGATACACTCTGGGAGTTGGTGATGGACAGTGAGGCCTGGCATGCTGTGATTCATGGGGTCACAAAGAGTTGGACATGACTGAGTGACTGAACTGACACTATATGATACACAGTATGGGCTTGAGTGATGTTTGTGGAACTATAAATATTTGAACTGCTTCAGGAGTATAATTTTAGTTATTATATATCTATATAGCTTATTATTTTCCAAATAAAGGAGCCATTAAAAAAGAAGTTGAAAATAGCCATCTCCTATTCCAAGTTTTATAAACTAGATATGTGTTTTGTATCTTAAAAATTATATTCTAAATATTTACACATTTTTATGAATTTAAATGGCAACCTACTGCCCCAAGCTTAAAGAGTCAAGTATTTAATTTCAAATATTTTTTGAGATAAGTAGGGGATAAGACCTTTTGGAAATGATTGCGTCATTTTTTAAATAGTGATTGTTGCACAAGAGCCCCAGAAAATTAATTATTTCAGTACATTTCTCTGTCTTTCAAAGTCCTATACAATATAACCTGTTTGGAAAACACTTCACTTTAATAGACTTGTTTCAAATGTTTACATGTGAATCATACACTCATTATCGCACTAATCATATAGCAAATTATGTAATCATTTGTACTTTTGGTTAGAGGGAAAACTATCTCAATACACAAGATAATGGCTAGAAAATAAAAGGTGTTATTTTTTTGTTAAACCAATCACATCTGTTCACATCTATCAATCAATCAATCACTCAAATCAGTCTTTCCATGTCATCCATTCGGAAAACTTTTTTACAGTTCCCTGGTTTTCATTTGTGTTCTGAAGATTTATTTTCCTATATAAATTATATTTCATTAAAAAGAATTAACATATAAATAATGACTCCATGTGTTTATAGGTGTACTATCAAAATAGGA
Source organism: Antilocapra americana (assembly GCA_007570785.1). Lineage (NCBI taxonomy): Eukaryota > Metazoa > Chordata > Mammalia > Artiodactyla > Antilocapridae > Antilocapra > Antilocapra americana. The sequence continues at coordinate 10,941,082 of ML663008.1, read as the reverse complement.
GCATCCATTATGCCATGTCTGGGTGTTAAAAGCAAACTATCATACACATACTGACATTCATATATATGAAAGTTACTTTATCAGTAACAAAGGCTAAAATTGAATTATTTTAAGACATAATAATGACAAACTCGGTGGACAACTGAGTTTATGATTCCCATTGAAATCTTAAACTAATATCTGAATTTAAAATTTGAAATTTAAGATATCTGTGTTTTGAACCTGAGAAAGTTTACCACTAAATCACAAGGAGGTATAGTAATTTGAACAAACATTCTACACTTTTTTAAAATCCCCACTCTATACACTTGTGCATGCATACACATTCCAACGGTTTCTCTCTGGAGCTTGTAGAGAGCAGGAAGCATGTGACGCATGGCCAGGTCCCTTTACATTTGCAAGGATAGCTGGTAACCGTGGGAACTTGGAGGCGGGCCTCTGGGCGTGGCCACGGACTCTACTCTAGCCCTCAGTTGCTCAGCCTGTGAAGCGGCTGCTGGATCCTAGAGACGTCAAGAGTTTCCAAGGGAGCGTCTGATTGACATGAACATATTTGTGTCTGTCAGCTTCCCACACGGTAATCCACAAAAGCTTCCTGGAAAGCAGATATCTAGTAAAAATTTCAGGATTTTTCTATAGGCATATGTGATTTTTCTTGCTGAATTGTTTCCCTTAGACAAAAAGAAAAAATGTCTTATTACAGCGTTGAGGTTATATTTAAGAATATCACTTTGTAGTAAGAAATAATCTCTTGCTTTACTTCAATATCTATATCCAAATGAGGCAGAAATTTTTAGACAGTATAGGATTCTGAGATCTCGGTTCCTTTTTTTAAAATTTCAATTATTTTCTTTTTCTTCTCAAATAAGCATCTCACTTCTTTAACCTAAAGCTAAACTCTTGGTTCTAATTTCCAGACATTCAGAGGAATCCCTCCCTGGTCTGGTAAGTCATAAAACATTCAGACCCAGGACAGGACAACCATTAACTACTGTACAGTTTATCAAGGAGAGGAACTCCAGGTGAACCTTTAACTCTTAATCATACATCTGGTCCCTAAATAATGGTCTGGGGTCTTGACAAAGAGTCGAGGGATGGCGTCACAATGTCTGGGGAACCTGAGAAACTGGAAACCAAAAGAAAGCCATAAAAATGACAAACTGGAAATTACAACATTCAAATTAATTGGTCAAAAATAATATATATTAAAGTCATGAGCCAACCAAAAATATACAGATCAATACTAGTAAAGACTGCTGTAATCCCTAACTTTGGGGGGCACTTCACCCCCCTCTCAGTGTCTATGCTGAGAGTTTTGTATCTCTATTCTCTAAAATAAACTCTGCCCATGTGAGTGTTTGCGAGTTTGTGGAAGTCATTCTTTGCCTCTGTGAACAGAACTCAGGTTTCACATTTTTTTTTTATTGTTTTTGCCATACATTGTCATGATATCACCATGGGTTTACATATGCTTCCCCTCCAGAACCCCCCTCCCTCCTCCCCCCCCCCCCCCGGGAAATCTCGCTGCACCAGCCCCAAGCATCAATCCTCGGCTGGCGATTGATTAGACGTTTTACAGACGTGCCTGCTCCCTTAAAAATTATGGCTCAGGACTCACTAAAGCAGATCATAATTTCATTTTGTTTACAATTGGAAATTTTAAATAAATGAAAATTTTACTGTGACATGGATTCATGACTTTTTCCTAATTAGCTATTTAGAGAATAGTTCTGGTAGAACAAGACTTATTTAAAACAATTTATCTTTTAGTGAAAGCAAGTGGGGTTTCCTGAACGGTAACACTGTTTATGAAATTTTAAAAAAAATTCTTACATCCAAGATCAACAGTCTAAGAGAAATAATTCTCTAGTTCCACCCTCAGGTAAACATCTAATCACAGCTGTTAAAAGAAGAAGAGAAAAGCAGTCCTCTTTAACTGCTGGGTTGCTTTTCTCTATTGCAGCACTATGCACAATAGCCAAGGTGTGGAACAGCCCAAATACCCATCAACAGATGAATGCCTGAAGAAAAGGTGGTATATGCAGACAATGGCATATTCTTCAGCTTTTCAAAAGAAGGATATTCTGCAATAAGTGTTAACACTGATGAATCTTGAGGCTAAATGAAATAATCCATTCACAGAAAAACAAATACAGCCTGCTTCCCTTTATAAAAGAGGTATCTAAAATAGTCAAAATAGTCAAACTCATAGAATCTGAGAGTGGAGTGGTGTGTGATTGCCAAGGGCTTGGGGAGATGAAAATGGGGAGTTACTCATCACCAGGCAAAAAGTTTCAGTATGCAAAATGAATAAGTTCAGGGGATTTGCTGTACAACATTGTATCCATAGTTAACAATACTGGAATTTACCCTCAGAATTTGTCAAGAGGGTAGGTCTCATGTTAGGTGTTCTTAACACAATAACCATAAAATTTAGAGAAAAAGAAAAGAAGACCTTTATTTAGAACTTAACAAAGTTTGACTACAAGTTACAAGAAAGGGGCCTGGTCAAAAGCTACTTTCTCTTTCCCTCCTCATACCTCATTTTGGCAGTAAACTTTTCACTGTAAAACTTTCGTTTCAAATGTATAGGCATCTGGATATTTCTACCACTTCTTCACCAAAAAACTAGAAAACCTGAGGTGCCCATGGTTTGTATGTTTAAAATCATAAGAGCCCGGGTGTGGACTTCCTAGGTAAAGAATCCACTGCTGATGCAAGACACACTGGTTCGATCCCTAGGTCTGGAAGATCCCCTGGAGAAGGAAATGGCAACCCACTCCAGTATTCTTGCCCCAAGAATTCCATGGGCAGAGGAGTGTGGTGGGCTGCAGTTCATGGGTTGCAAAGAGTCAGACACAACTGAGTGACTGAGCACACGAAATATATGAGCACTGGTGTGGCTGAAAAGTGGTGTCAATTAATCTGTTAGCTCTACTGTGTAGATTCTACTTCAGTCTTTAGATTCCTTGAGAAATGCCCTCAGTATAAACCCGTGGCCACCAGAATACTTTCAGTGCTCAAATGGTTTCTAAACGTTTCAGTGAGATAAAATATAAAACCCACTGTCTTACTAACATGCCTCTCTAGCTTAACATGCCTAAATAAGAATGATTTCCTTATATAGACCATAAGACATATCAATCCATTATATTTATGTTATAAATATTAAGAATGTTACTAGTGCTGCTAGAATTTAAAAAATTATCTTTAAACCTTTGTGATGAATTAACTTCACATGTACTTACATAGACAAATAATTTCAATACTGTTAGAAATGATTAATATTTAAGACTTTTTTCCCAAATAAAGTTCAACTTTTTGTAGTTTCAGCATATAATAGAGCACAAACATTATCTCAGTCATAATAATCTGCCACCTTTTAAATACCTACACATGGATTTTGATTGCCTGTGATGGTGTTGGGACTCTTTCCATACCATATTTGTTAATTAATAATCTGCTTATAGGTTTAAGCCACTGGAAACTAAACAGTTTCCAGTGAATGAAGCAATAAATAAATGTCCAAAAAGTTAATAAAGCAAAATGCTATAAAAACAGTAATAAAAGCTCAATTAATTTGATGAAAAGTCAGAAATATTATTACAAAAGGAAAATACCGAAGTGATAATAGGAATTTATTTATTCTAATCACTGTGCATATGGATTTATTTCTAGTACACAACGGAATGGGAGATTATTTTAAGCTGCCCTTGCATACTTGGTTGTGAGACAGCAAAGAGCCACTTACATGCAATTAGACCCTCAACACCATCAATACCCTTGCTATGTGAAGAGATACAAAAGGGCTGTAAGCTTTTCATTAGCTAATGATTGAACAGCTTGTGGGAGAACATTCCCTTCCAGGGACTGCTATGGACTGATCCCTATAAACTCATATATTGAAACCTCAATCCCCATTGTGACTATATTTGGAGATGGGGCCTTTGGGAGGTAATTAGGGTTAGATGAAGTCATGAGGGTAAGGTCCTCATGATGGAATGAGTTGCTTTATAAGAAAGGAAGAGTGAGAGATTGATCTCTTTCTGCTAGGTGAGGTCACAGCAAGAAGGTAGCTAGCAGTCTGCAAGCCAGGAAAAGGGCTTTCACCTCAACTGAAGCAACTAAGGTCGATGTAGGGCCTCCCAGCCTCAAGAATCTTGAGAAAAACATGTCTATTTTTTAAGCTGCCCAATATGTGCGGTTTTGCTACAGTAGCCTGAGCACACTAATACAGGTGCTTCGGAGGCAAGTGCTGGCTCCAAAAGGCATAAATGTTTTTTTCTGGGCTTGAATGGGACCTACACATAAACTACTCATTCCTAAATCTGTAGTCAGATTCCTGTCAGGGTACCTAAGACTAGTTTGCTAGTGCTGAGATGGGAAGGCCTCATTCCAGTCCAACATTTACACTGTGGCAAGAGATCACTGGAAACTCCTCCCCATGCACGTCCTTTGGAACCATGAAGTGAGTCCTCTGGAGCCCAGCTCTGACAATACATGCTTTTATACATCTTTGTAGCATTTCTTTGCCATAGTGACTGCACGAATTCCTTGGACCCATCACTCCCTTTCTTATCTGCATCCCTTGCTGCTTGCATCCCCCCATCCACCCTGGAGCTATATAAAGCTACTCTGACTTCCACATGGTAAGATCTTTAACGCCAGGAAATCAACATTTCCTCAGGAGTACCCTCCAGTGTGTGTGTGTGCTCAGTCATATCTGACTCTTTGCAACCCCATGAGCCATAGCCCACAAAGCTCCTAAGTTCATGGAATTCTCCAGGCAAGAATACTGGAGTAGGTTGCCATTTCCTACTCCAGGATCCTTTGGTCAATGAGTATAAACACCCCAGCTCCCTATACTCTTCAGGGATATATTTCAGAGATATTTTACACAAAGTCTCAGAATTTCTCTGTGAGAATGAGCTCCATTTGTCTTCCATTTTAGTTGAATTACAAGTGTGTCCATTGATCACCTTCCCTTCCCTGGATTACTCCCCCACCTCTTGCTGGCAATTCCTGCGCATTCCAAATAATCTACCAATAACCATGTCCTTATCCCTGATCTTCTCATACACAGACCAAACTAACACATACTGGTATCCTGAAGAGCTGTTTGCTTTCTCTTCTTAATGGATACAAGATACATGACTACCAAAGTATATCAGTACTTAAGAATGCAGTTTTCCTCCACTGTAGAGCTGGATTTCCATATTAAGCAACTGAACTAGTAGCTTGAACTGTTTCTGCTCTGCATGGCCCTTTCAACTAGGCTATTCACAGCCCAGATTGTAGGGGTATATGGGGCAGCAAAGCAATAATAGCTAAGCCTTAATAAATTCTTCAAACCTTGTTCTGGGAGTCTGACATATGGTATCTCATTTTATTATAACCACTCTATGATGTAGCTATCATAGTGTTCACCCAAGTGTACAAAAACATAAGCATGAAGAGAAGATGGTGTAACAATATGTTCAAAGTAACAGCATTAGTAAATAGCTTATGTAAACCCAGACAGTTTAATTCTTGAATCTGAGAAAATATGCTCTCTTAACTCTCTAAGTTTCTCAGATGATTCAATTTTTATTTCCACACTGGTAGAGGTTAACTCTCATTTTTGTACTCAGGTATTTCTCATTTTAACTGTCACTCACTCACCTGGAAAATCTACTCCACATTCACAACTAGATAGTTTAAGCTGTTGGTAAGAACAGAATAACAAAACTGAGAGAAGGACCCTTGTAACTAGTTCCCTTACCACATGAAAGCAAATCATTAAGAATAAAACAAAGGAGCACCTCTATTTTTCAATTTAACTTTCCATTCAATATTTTTCAATCTAGTAGGCTAAGGAGAAAGAGAGTATCAGTTCAGTTCAGTCACTCAGTCATGTCGGACTCATTGTGATCCTATGGACTGCAGCATGCCAGACCCCTTGTCCATAACCAACTCCCAGAATTTATTCAAACTTATGTCTATTGAGTCAGTGATGCCATCCAACCATCTCATCCTGTCATCCCCTTCTCCTCCCACCTTCAATCTTTCCCAGCATCAGGGTCTTTTCAAATTAGTCAGTTATCTGCATCAGGTGGCTAAAGTATTGGAGTTTCAGCTACAGCATCAGACCTTCCAATGAACACCCAGGACTAATCTCCTTTAGGATGGACTGGTTGGATCTCCTTGCACGCCAAGGGACTCTGAGGAGTCTTATCCAACACCACAGTTCAAAAGCATCAATTCTTTGGCACTCAGCTTTCTTTATAGTCCAACTCCACATTCACATGTGACTACTGGAAAAACCATAGCTTTGACTAGATGGACCTTTGTTGGCAAAATAATGTCTCTGCTTTTTAATATGCTGTCTAGGTTGGTCATAACTTTTCTTCTGAGGAGCAAGTGTCTTTTAATCTCATGGCTGCAGTCACCATCTGCAGTGATTTGGAGTATAGCAAATATAAAAATTATGTTTCATCTCTGAAGGAATTTATATTCCAGTAAGCTGATAAAGAATATAATCCTAGAAAATAAATAAAATATTTCCAAGAATTTTTAAGTGCTTTTTAAAAATAAATACAAACAAGGTGATACAATAGAAAGTTTGAGGTTACATGATGAGGGTGGAACAATTGTGCTCAGATCGGAAAAGAAAGAAAACCAGGCATGCAGTGGTCTAAGATGGATGTTTCAGGCAGAAATGATAACAAGTTCAAAGCCTAATGTGGGAAGAAATTTGGATTCTTGAATGAAAACAAACACCACAATGGCTCAGGGATAATTAGCAAGGAGGAGGGGAGTTCAAAACAAGATGTAAAAGTTAGAAGCCTTTTCTATAGAGCCTGGTACCTGGAGAAGTTTGGATTTTATTCTGAGTATAATTAGAGATAATGGAAAATTTTATGCATAAAAGACTTACTCTGATTTGTTTTTTTAAAGAAAAATATTTAGCTTATATGAGTAGAATCAATTGACTGGGTTTGAGGGAAGAACCAATAAAATACTTTGAAGCTACACAGAAGTTTAGGTAATTGGTGGACCAAGGAACTACTGGTAAAGATGAAGAGTAGATCCACATAGGATAATGGTGTATATGAATGGTGTATATGAATGTCCTCACAGTCTTCCTGCTGAATTCCATAAGTTGACTATATTTCAAAGTCTTATATAGTAAACATTGGAAGAGGAGAGAGGACGTGTAATAGCAAGGATAGAGCATGTGCTGCTGACATAATACAGAGTTCCTTTATCAAGCCAACACTATTGCTTTATTGTAATTTCAGCATCATTGTTTGGCCCTGGTCTTTGTGGAGTGTACCATGTCCATTCCATGGGGTCAAAAATCAAACATAAGAATATAGACTAGTAAAGACAATGAAAAAGTGCTAGTTCTCAAGAAAGTGTTTTTTTGGAGACTTACAGTCTGTGCTATAAATAAGAACATAGGTTAAAAAAAAAAGCTACATACCAATATATTATAGTATATTTCTATAGTGTTTCAACATTTGAAATGAATAAATTACACCAAAGTAGAAGAAAATAGATTGCTTTACTTACATGAATTAAGAAAGTCAACGTTTGAATTTATCTGTCAAATTTGAATAAGATAAATAATTCAGGTGATTTTCTTTTACGTTAAAGTATGAGTCTTCAAATCTTCTTTGTGCTATAATTCAAACTGGAGTCAAAGTTTCATCATGCAAGAGGAGAAAATATTTCATAAAATGTGACTAACTAATCTTGCACCAAACCAACCACTTATTACAGTTTTCTAAGATTCTTATTTAGGTTCCACAACTTGCAATGAATTAATCAGGGAGAGGTGAAAAAAAAAAAAGATGGCCATATTTAGTGAGGTCTAAATTATAAATGCAATTCATTGTAGATAACATATTACCATATTCTCTCTCTGTAATACAGAGTACATTAGTTCAGATAGGAATGTGATTTTAAATAAATCTTATAATAATTTCACAAACTAATGAATTGCTTAGGAAAGTTCTCACTCTTTCAAATCAAGCCAGAAACTAGCGTTTAAATTATCAGCTGGAACATAAATGAATACATTGATGCATGGAAATCATAAATACACACCCATTTCTACATTTTCTTTTTTTTTTCTCATTTTCTGGAGTAATTTACAGCATCTGTTATTCAGTCTTTAGTTTTCACATTTATATGAACTATCTCTTAATGTTGACTACTGTATAAAGAGATAATATTTGTCACTGTTTGCAGGATCCTACAATGATCTAGAGATTTAATATAACAGAATTTAAAATTAGATTTTGCATCATGAACACATATAATGGACTCTAGTGAATCAAAGACATTTTATGAAACATAATGATGTGATCAAATAATGTAAATCAATATAGTCTTTTTTCCCTGTCTTTTTTGACAATGTCAGGCAGAAGCATGTCTAAAAATATTCTTATGACTAATGTTTCTAGTAGTAAAAAAAAAGATTCCATTTTAATAACTCTCCCCTCACTTCTTTCCCTTATGCCTTAAATTCTATTGTAAACACTTTTCTTTCTTTCTTTCTTTCTTTGTTTGTTTGTTTCCCAATGTGGTCTTTAAGTTCTAGTTTCATCACATTGAAATCAATGTCATCAGTGCTGTTTTCTTTTGGAGATTTATTGAGGATTTCTCTATGGTCAGTTTCTGTGGTTTCTTTCTCTCTTAAGCTATATTGAAATATAATTAACATATAGCATTGTGTATATTTATGGTGAACAGTATAATGATTTGATAGATGTATATATTCCAAAATGATTACCACAAAAATGTTAGTTAACACATCAAACATCTCAAATAGTTATAATTTGTTGGGGGGGAGTGGTGAGAACTTTTAAAATCAACTGGATGATACCATTTATCTCAGTGT
>ML663008.1:10835060-10930851 GCA_007570785.1 Antilocapra americana | reverse complement strand
TACAAACAACTCCTGCAGCTCCATTCTAGAAAAATAAACAACCCAATTAAAAAGTGGGCCAAAGAACTTAACAGACATTTCTCCAAAGAAGATATAAAAATGGCTAACAAACACATGAAAAGATGCTCAACATCACTCATTATCAGAGAAATGCAAATCAAAACCACAATGAGGTACCACTTTACACCAGTTAGAATGGCTGCCATCCAAAAGTCTACAAGCAATAAATGCTGGAGAGGATGTGGAGAAAAGGGAACCCTCTTACACTGTTGGTGGGAATGCAAACTAGTACAGCCACTATGGAAAACAGTGTGGAGGTTCCTTAAAAAGCTGCAAATAGACCTGCCATATGACCCGGCAATCCCACTGCTGGGCATATACACCGAGGAAACCAGAATTGAAAGAGCCACGTGTACCCCAATGTTCATCGCTGCATTGTTTACAATAGCTAAGACATGGAAACAACCTAGATGCCCATCAACGGATGAATGGATAAGAAAGCTGTGGTACATAAACACAATGGAATATTACTTAGCATTAAAAAAAAATTCATTTGAAGCAATTCTACTCAGATGGACGAAACTGGAGCCCATTATCCAGAGTGAAGTAAGCCAGAAGCAAAAACAACAATACAGTATATTAACGCATATATATGGAATTTAGAAAGACAGTAACGAGAACCCAACATGGGAGACAACAAAAGGAACGCAGATGTATAGAATAGACTCGTGGACTTTGTGAATGAGGGTAAGGGTGGGATGTTATGGGAGAAGGGCATTGAAGCATGTTAATTGTCATGTGTCTAATCAATTGCCAGCCCAGGATTGATGCTCGGGACTGGTGCAGCGAGATTTCCCGGGGGGGAGGGAGGAGGGAGGGGTGGTTCCGGAGGGGAAGCATATGTAAACCCATGGTGATATCATGACATTGTATGGCAAAAACAAGTTAAAAAAATAAATAAATGAATAAAAATAAAATTAAAAAAAAAAAAGAAAAGGCGGAGGAACCAGAGATCAAATTGCCAACATAAAAGAAGCAAGAGAGTTCCAGAAAAACATCTACTCTTGTTTTATTGACTACGTCAAAGTGTTTGACTGTGGGTATCACAACAAACTGTGGAAAATTCTTAAGGAGATGCTCAGAAAGATTGAAGGTGGGAGGAGAAGGAGAAGACAGAGGATAGATGGTTGGATGGCATCACCGACTCAATGGACATAAGTTTGAGTAGGCTCCGGGAGTTGGTAGTGGACAGGGGAGCCTGGCGTGCTGCAGTCCATGGGGTTGCAAGGAGCCTGACATAACTGAGCGACTGAACCAAATTGAAACTGTGGTGGGGTAATGGTGGTAATGGTGACCTCGTTCAAAAGGATTTATGCCAGGGGCTTCCATGACTGTTGTAGTCAGTGCCCCTGACCCCGCAGCAGGCCACTATCAACACATGCCCCTGCCAGAGACTCCGGGAGTCTCACAGGCAAGTCGGGATCATTTTCTTTTGGTGTCACTGCTTCTTTCTCCTAGGTCCTTGTGCACACATGGTTTTGATTTTTTCCCTCCAAGAGTCTGTTTCCCCAGTCTTGTCAAAGTTCTGTAATAACATCCCACTGGCCTTCAAAGTTAAATTCCCTGGAGGTTCTCAGTCCCTTTGCCAGATTCCCAGGTTGCGGAATCTGTTGTGGGCCCTGGAACTTTTGCAACATTGTGAGAACTTCTTTGATATACTTGTTCTCTAGTTTGTGGATTGTCTGCTCAGCAGCTCTATGGTGGGGCTAATGGCGACATCCTCCAAGATTTATGCAAGAAGCCACTCTTTCTAGGTCTGTTGCAGCCAGAGCCTCTGTCCCCTCTGTTGACCTGTGCCTTTGCAGGGGACACTCACACATTCAAATGTAGGTTTTATGGGGTCTCTGCATCCTGGTGCATACAAGGTTTTGTTTGAGCCCTCTGAGCATCTCTGGTAGGTATGGGGTTTGATTCTAAATGCAGTTTCATGCCTCTTACCATCTTGTTGGAACTTCTCCTTTGCCCTTGGACATGAGGTATCTTTTTTTGCTTGGATCCAACATTCTCCTGTCAATGGTTATTCAGTAGTGAGTTGCAATTTTGGAGTTCTCACAGTAGAAGGTGAGCACATGTCCTTCTACTCCACCATCTTGATGAATTATAGGGAAAAAAGACAGAGAAAGCTTCTGACATAGACATTAGAAGGGGGACAGAGAGTGCCCCACTCTATCATAACTGATAGTTCTAACAAAATGATTTAGAGTGGGGGCTGGTCAAACGAGAGAGTCTAACAACATGACTTAGAGGGGAGTTTCAGGTCACACCCTGTTAGCATGACCTCTGGAGAGGCTGGAGAGTGAGGCAATCCATTCAGATGGCCAACCAGGGTTACATGATTGAGTCATAGTAATGGCTCTGAGTACAAGATATAGGTGAGTTTCTCTGGTGAGCAATGCTCCATGTGTATTGTCACACATCGATGCAGGAAACTAAAGCTGTCCATGAATGTACAATGATTGGACAAATAGCTCAGTGCTTGAAACTTTCCTGAATTCTGCTCAATGCACTTTTGTTCTGGCTGAATTTAACCTGTACATTTTTTCAGCTGTAACAAACTTCATTTTAAGAATAATATCTTTCAGTAAGTTCTGTGAGTCCTTATAGAAAATTGTGAAATGAGAGGGACCCCCTTACATTAGTGTCTCCCCTAATCTTGGGACCCTCAGACTTGCAATTGGTATTAGAAGTAAGGGTAGTCTTACAGACTATATTTCGCTAACATTTCAGTGGATGAAAGGTTTGTGGGTGAAAGTCTGAAAGAAATTGGATATTTGCATGTAGTATCAAATTGGATATTAATCAGATATTTATTAATTATAATACGAAAAATAATAATTGGAGAAACCTAAATAATGTCATCTTAATAAAGAGAATCAAGGTTATATTAGTAATAGTAAAACACAGTCACATCACAAGAACCAATTCCCCTTTCCCTGCCACCAATATTCTACATTGAATTTAGGACAAAGAACATCATCACTTCTGTGGTTCCTTCTAAAAATACATGTAACCTTAATATAACCATGAGGAAACATTAAACAAAACTGAAGTTGATAAACATTCTACCAACAACTGATCAGAACTATTCTAAAATTTCAAGGTCATTAAAAAATAAGGAAAAACTAGAGAGTTGGCACAAATGGAGAAACCTAAGGAAATATAATGACTAATAGAAATGTGGGATATTGGATTGGATTGGATACTGGAATAGGAAAAGGATATAAACAGAAAAACATAAATTCTGAACTTTGGCCTAGAGTACTGTACTATTACTAACTTCTTAGTTTTGATCATTGTACTGTGGTTGTACAAGATGTTAACATTACTAGAAGCTAGACAAAAGGAGGAGGATGCAACCCACTTCAGTATTGGCATGGCATGGCAACCCACTCCAGTATGCTTGCCTGGAGAATCCCATGGAGAGAGGAGCCTAGTGGGCTACAGTCCATAAGGTTGCAAAGAGTCGGACATGACTGAATGATTAAGCACAGGCAAAAGGAATATGGAATCGCTTTTTACAACTTCAGTAAGTCTAAAACCATTTCAGAAAGAAAGAGGGAAAGAGGAAAGAAAGGAAGGAAGGAAGGGAAGGAGGAAGAGAGTCAATACTTAATGTGAAAAAATTAACCATCTGTTTCCAAGTAATTTTTATTTATGAATTAAAAAACATAATTTTAGTTATACCTGTGCTTCTTTAATTCTTTTAGATCTCATCTGAAGATTGGAAAGAACTGGAAAGTGTTTCATATATACAGCACATGAATTTCACTATAAAGAAGTAAATTTTCTTGGAGACTTGTTATCAGTAATTTTTAAAAGCACCTTCTGGTAACAGTTCAAACAGATTTGAGAATGCCTAGTTTAGATCATAAACTACTTGACTACCCTACTATAGCAATAGAAAATGCATACGAAATGTTAGGAAGTGTTGTAAACTGAAGATATATCATAAATGAAGGTTAACACACTTCTACAATTATAATGCAATTTTATGGCAAAACAGGACAACATTTTTCACAACTTCTCTGTAGTACATCTGTTGCGGAAAGTAAGGCAAATGTAAACATTTTACTGATGCATTTTCTAAAGGAAAGAAAACTGTCTTAAACAGAAACAACTTGATTTGAGAAATATAGAAAGATAATAAGGAGTATATATCAAAAATAAAAGCTATTGCCATGAAAATATTACACCTTTAAGCACTCAGGGAATCATAATTTGGTGGTTTATCATTATAATGTCTGGTATTTGAATATATGATATGTACTCTGTAAATTGAAAGAGTCATATTTTCTAAAATACTACAAAAGATATTTAGGTCTTATACTTCTTTTCTGCTCATTTCAAAAACTAAAATTGAGAGACTACATTGCAAAATTTGTAGGCTGAATTCATATATTTGTTTCTCTGAGAAATTTCAGTCTTTTCTTACTTAAAATTCAGAATCTAGAAGTTACAATATGAAGTTCCATGTACACCTTTTTTTAGAGCATCTTTTTCCTTAGTGATCATTTTACATCATTCTCATTCAGTTAAGTGTTCTCAATGTACCCCAAGTTAGACCCATGTACTCAGTTCTTTTACACATACGATTTATAAATGAGGCAGATTCTGTACTGCCTTCAATTGGAGAAGGAAAGGGGAAATCCAATTCAGTATTCTCACCTGGAGAATTTCATGGACAGAGATGCTTAGAGGGCTACAGTCCATGGGATCATGAAAAGTGGGACCCGACTGAGTGACTAACACTTTCACTTTCACATAATAAATACCAAAGCTAAAAATAACCTTAATTCAATTATGTCTATATCTGTATCTATATTTTTGCAGAGTTACACTGAAAGTACATTATTACTGAAGAACACATTTGCTACATATATTTATGGTGAGATGGAGATTATCAGTAAGCATTAGAAGTAATTTATTTCATCCTAGTTCTTTTAGTACTCTGGTTAATGTTTTGAGTAAAATTTAAATTTATGTGTTATAGTTTTCTTGTGGTATCTTTGGTTTTGGTTTGAGACATACTGTTCCACTCATAAATTGAGTTTTGGAGGGCTCCTTCAATTTTTGGAGGTGAAAGATGTATTACTGAAAGCTACACAAGACAAACACATGAAAGACGTTTTGTTTTTATGGATTGGAAGATTAATGTTCACATGTGCATGCTACCCAAAGTAATCTAGAGATTTGATACAATTTTTATCAAAATTCAAGAGATATTTTTACAGATATAGAAAACACAATTCTACAATTTATATATTAAAAGAATCACAGAAGCTCAAGAGGAGCCAAATGTAGTTTTAAGAGGAAAAAATAAAGAAAGAGGCATTGCGCTTCCTGATTTCTAAGTATATCATAAAACTACAGTAATCTAAACTCAATGGAACTAGCATAAAGATAGGCATATTAACTGCTGAACAGAATAAAGAGATGAGCAATAATTTCAGGCATGTATGGTGAACTGATCTTCAATAAATGATATTGGGAAACTGGAAATCCACATGCAAAAGAATGAAATTGGACTTTCATCTTACACCATATGCAAAAATCAACCCAAGATGGATTAAAGACTTAAATGTAGGATCTGAAACTGTATCTCTCAGAAGGCAACACAGGGAATAGCTTCATAGCAGTGGTCTTGGCAGTGATTTCATGGTATGACACCAAAATCAAATACAACAAAAATAAAATAAACACATGGGATTGTATCAAACTTAGAAGTTTCTGCACATGAAGGGAAACATTCAACATTGTGTAAATGCAATCTACAGAATGGGAGAAAATTTTGTAAATGATCTATTTGATAAAAGGTTAATGTCCAAAATATGTAAGAAACTCATACATAATAAGAGAAAAACTAGTAACCCAATTAAATATAAGGTAAGAACTTGAATAGACATTTTTCCAAAGAGGACACACAAAATACCAACAGCTGTATTTAAAAATATTCATCATCACTAATCATCAGAGAAGTAAAAATCAAAACCACAAAGAAATATCACCTCACATCTGTCAGGATGGCTCTTATCAAAGCAACATAGACAACAATTGTTGGTGAGAATTTGGAGAAATTAAAAGCCTTGCACACTCCTGTTAGGGATTAAAAATGGGGCAGCCACTCTGAAAGACAGTACTGAGTTTCCTCATAAAGCTAAAAATAGAATAATTGATCAGGCAATATCACCTTTGTAAACATATTCAAAAGAAGTAAAATCAGAATCTCAAAGATATTAGCACTCCAGCATTCACTGAAGAAGTATTCACAAAAGTGAAGATGTAGAAATAACTTAAAAACATGTGAATGGATAAAGAAAATGTATGCACATCCAAGGGGTTCCCAGATGGCTTAGTGGGTAAAGAATCCACCTCCCAATACAGGAGACACAGGAGACATGGGTTCAGTCTCTGGGTTGGGAAGATGCCCTGAAGGAGGAAATGGCAAACCACTCCACTATTCTTGTCTGGAGAATCCCATGGACAAAGGAGTCTGTGAGGCTACAGCCCATGGGGCTGCAAAGAGTTGGACAGGACTGAAGTGACTGAGCATTCACACACGCACATACAATAGGGTATTATTCAGCTTTAAAAAAAAAAAAAAACTTGGGCAACGTATGACAGCGTGGATGGACCTGGAATATATTATACCCAGTGAAATAAACCAAACAAATAAAGTACTGAATAATTTCACTTAAGTGAGGTACCTAAAGTAGTCAAATTCATAAAATCAATTACTGGAATAGTGGTTACCAGGGTTTTGGGTGTAGTAGGAAATAGGGAGTTATTCATCAAGAAGCACATTTCAGTTAAATGAAATGAATAAGCTCTAGAGATCTGCTGTACAATACTGTGCATGTGTTCATGCTAAGTCGCTTCAGTGATGTCTGACTCTTCGTGCCCCATGGACTGTAGCCTGCCAGACTCCTCTGTCCATGGAATTCTCTAGATAAGAATGCTGGAGTGTGTTGTCTTGCTCTCCTCCAGGGGATCTTCTCCACACAGGGATTGAATCTGCATCTCTTATGCCTCCTGCATTGGCAGGTATGTTCTTTACTACTAGCACCACCTGGGAAGACTCATCTATAGTAAAAATATAATGTACACTTAAAATCTGCTAAGAGGATAGATCTCCATAACTGTTCTTACCACAATACAGTAAAAAAAAAAAAGAAAGCAAAATATACTAAAATAAAACCAGAACTGACAAAGATTGTCATGTGTTCATATTCTTATAGAAACCATAGCATTTAAAATAAGATACCTTTGAAGATTTATATGAATTATATACATATAGATTTGGATAGCAGAAAATATTATATCAATGTATATATAATCTGCACTTGTAAGATTTTGATGTAGTCATACAACACTAGGATTGTGAGGAATCACAGATATAAGTGAGAAGCTTACTACTTGTCAATGCTACCCATACAGCTCATTGCAGAGCTGGCATTATTACAGACTTTCATTCCTTAATAGGGACTATGTGTTGCCAGGCAGTTAGAAACAACTAAATTATACATATTATTCAAATACCAAAGGACTATGTTTCATACAATGTGACAGATGTTTTAAATGCTTTCTACTTCTAATTATATAAATTTAGGAAAGTACCATATTCAAGTTCATGCAATGTGGAGAATATATGTCATAATAATTTGTTAAAGAAAAATGAAAATAAAAAAGAACGTATTCTGCTCACCATTTCAATGACCTAGTCATTCACTTTAGATAATATAATAATTATCAAAATATTAGTTTAAAAAGCATACATTTTTGTTTTAGTGTGATTTCATTTCTAAACTTTTGTTTGATTTAAACATAAGAAACTAACATGTTAGTTTCTCTGGGTATAAATATGTGTCATTGTATAGAAAGTAAATTTAAATATCATCAGATATTTCCTGTTTACACACAAACAAATCAATTATGTATATACTTGTTATTTATAGTAAATGTTTTATTCAGGCATTTGTAAATGGTATTTACTGTTAGGTTTCTATTTTTTAAACTTAGCTTTACTGTATTACATTGAAATTTGGTCACTGCTTGTCATCAAAGAAATTATATTTCTCTCTGTTGTATACATTTCTAAAAGTCTTAAAACTCCACATGGGTTTTCATTACTAAATTGATTTTTCTCTGGTACATTTTTAATTGCACTTCTTTGTTGGATATCTCTTAGACTTTATTTTGACCAATACATTGTGAAAATTAGATTAAACGTTTTGAAGAACATTAGAGAAAACTGATGTACTCAAAATTTTTTCAATGATTGCTTCTCCTGGAAAAATTAGTAATATTGTATTCAAAATTCTATGGCTTCATTACAGGATAAAATCGGCATTTTCCTGTAACCCTATATTATTATATTTACTGGCTACCTGACTCTCCAATAATAGGAATTTATTAATCATAAATCAAATGGAGGCATTTAGATCATTTCGTTTCCTCTGCCTTTTCTTTCTCTGGTTGCCAGGTCCGTAGACAGACAGGGCGCTGCCAGGCACTCTGGCCAGCTTGACTGACTGGAGCGGTGTCGGCACTGGTTGTAGTGCTCAGCAGGGAGCGTGGATTCCTACAAACTTTCTGAAATATTAATATACAACATTGTACTGAGGTTTCTGATAGCAGAAGCCTGGCTGCTCTGTGGTTTTCTGATTAGGGTTCTATTGGCAATTCCGAGAAGTCAGTGGCGCCTAAATGGGTTAAGCCTAATGAGGTTTGGAAAGCTGATAGCATAATTTAAGATGACTTTCAATCTCAAAGCTACAGACCTGGCTGACCCCAGCAAATTGCAGTGTTTGTTAATGCTCTGTTATAGACATCTTCTAGTCAACCAAAACCAGATATATTAAGTGAAAAATCGAGTTGTGGTCCTCTAAGAAATGTTCCTGGGTGCATTTGACAGGTCTTCTGCTGGCAATTTTTTAAGGTATTTGATACTTCCCAGGCTTTTAGGGGCTGAAATCAATAAACACACACATATGCACAGTCACACAGTTGTATTATTGCTTGCTAAAGAAACATGATCACCCTAAAACATTCTCATCATAACTTTATACAATATGTTTCTAATGGGAAGTCAAAAATGAGTTTAAATAATCTCTGCAAGAAGAGAAGCAAGAAGAAAAACATACAAAATATACAAAAATACTCCCAAAAAGTGTATGTTTAAAATCTGTAAAATAAGATTGGAAAAGAAAACTGTGACTAAATTTGTTAAAATCCATTTTTACAGATTCAGTGTTAATAGGGACTAATGACAAAACTAGACTAGTGATGCTTTAAAAGTAACATTCTCACATGTATTAAGTGTTACAGAAAAAATTAGAGAATTTTGAGGTAATTCCAAGAAGGCAATACAGTAGCTTAAATAAAGACTGATTAAAAGATGGATTATCAATTTAAGTAAGTATAATAGATTCGTGTGAAGTAGTCATTTGAATTTTTAGCTGATGGATATTATTATTTACAACACAAAATGGCCTTACAACAACAGTTAAGAATTCTGTGCCAGTGTAAAAGAAGTCATGATGATTTATGATATTGCAAGATTATCCCAGAAATTAATTTTATAAATAACATTACTTAAATATAAGGTTGTTAGTTAAAACAAACTCTCTGACTCTTGACTGCGCTTGGGAAATATTTGAAGAAATTATATTTAAAAACTCTTACTCTAGTTATCTTTGTATTTCCTAGAGATTATATAATTGTTTTACATGAATTTTATAGTTATTTAAATATTTACTTGCTTATCCACAGTCAATGAAGAATATTATTTAAAAACAGATGAGTTAAATTGAACAGGTTTATGGAAACAGACATAGACTGGAGGAATAGAAAATATTTAGAATCTATAATACTGCTTAGATCATTAACCAATATCTCTATAGAACAGTTTTCAGAAGAAAAGGGAGATGGATGTTGTCGTCTTTCCTCTCCATTTATTTTTTATGGTTATTTATTCACAGATGATGCGGGCAGACTGTGTGCAGAGAGAAAGCATGGGTAATTTACAAGCAGATGTAACCCTCAATTGGCTAGGATATTCAAAATGCTCGAAGGAATTAAGAGGAAAGTAGGTCATTTGAATCATAAACATTTTTAACATTTCCTTCATAAGTGAAACTAATATGTACTTGTTCTAAAAGTGAAGGGAAAAATTGGTTTCAAATAGGATAAGGAAGAAAGCTAAACAAAACAGAATTATTAAACCGTCCCAGTTTCCACACCTCTATGAATGTCAGTAGGAGGTCTACTTCTGACAGTGTGCAAACCAGCAGGAGAGTTTACTAATGAAAGACAAGATACATGTGTTGACATAGCATTAAATGACTGGTTTGTCACTCCCCCAGGATGTGAATTGTAGATTCTATGTTGTAGTAGCACAAACGAACTGCTTTTATCCTCTTATTTTCTTCATTTTAACTTCTCACACAAATTAACAGCTTTCGGTTTGCCATTTGCATGTTTATTTCATGTCATGCTTGGTTAAAATGAAAATTAGCCCACGAGCTCTGGTACTTCATAATTTAGAACTTCTTCAAAGACCTTCAGGATGACTCTAAGAGTATGCCGTGCAATTCTCCCCTTTAAATTAAATTCAGAATAAGTTATGTGCAATACTGCAAGAATGCATTGTGTATGATATAAATTGAGCATACTCAATATAAAGAGATGGCTTTATAGCTTCTGTGTCTAAACAAAAATGCAATGATTGGTCTCTCATGGACTTTTACTCCTACCACAGGAAGATTTCTGAGTTCTGACACTGCAGATCTATGGTATTGTGTCCCTGATTATGAACAGCAACAGGACCTAAAAAGATCAAAGTTCAAGTTTTCCTCTGAAAAAGACACTATTGTTAAAATACAAACAAACATTTTTCTCCTTGTTATCACCATAAGATATACACATAGGCTGGAGAGGTCACATTGTCATACAAACTCTTTAAAGTCAGCTTTTCAGAGCAAAAAAGTCAAACTAAAGCACATCCCTGAGAGACTTGCAATTTAGTTAACTTTGTCAGCAACATTACCAGGTGGATACTGGTGTCCAGGAAAGAGGAACTATAATAAGGTCACATGGAAAACAGTCAATCTATTACTCTTCAAGTTTTTCTTTTAGTATCAACAGCACAAGAATTACCACAACTGGTACATGGACTAGTATTTCTAATTAAGAAATGAACAAGAATCATTTACATGGAAAGACTGACCCAATTTGTTGTTATCAATATCTACATATTTATTGCAGACTGAGATTGACTTGAGATCATTAATCTTGTTTTGACAATTACTGGCAAGTGGCCTTTTTCCCCTAGAAAATTAGCACTGTATCCTTAATCTAATTGAGGAAGTGCTCACCTACTCTGGTTTAGAAATATAATACTTATAAGTTTCAATGATTTTATTTATTCTAGATGCAGGATATCCTTTTGTTAAGGGAAGAAGTTTGGTCAGTTTGAAGAGAGACAAATTTTAGAAATAATATTAAAGTTGGAAAATATTTTAAAACATTAGAATGTGTTCACTTTCTGAAATTAATAATTTCTAGAAACATGTCTGATAAATATGTTTTAAAACTAATGTTTTTAAATCACAGCAAAGCTGATAACTCTTGTACTCATTTTGTAAAACAGCACTGAAAACATTAGTAAAAATATTAATAGAAATGATTCCTCTATCAAATATATAGATGTAGATAGTATATTGGGCTTCCCTGGTGGCTCAGTGATTAAGAACCCATCTGCCAATCCAGGAAATGCAGGTTCAGTCCCTGGGTTGGGAAGATCCCCTGGAGAAGGACATGGCAACCCATTCTAGTATTCTCACCTGGAGAATCCCATGGACAGAGGAGCCTGGTAGGCTATGATCCATGGGGTCACAGAGTTGGACAGGACTGGAGTGGCTGAGCATGCATGCACACAGATAGCATAATGCAATTTAATAACACCATGACAGTAGTTTTTAAAAAGTAGTATCTGGCTTAAACACTACTAAACTAAACTGATATATTTTGGGGCCTGATCTTGCTATTTATATTAATCTCAAGCAGTAATTTAAATATTTAGCACCTGCTGAATGAGACAATGTGTTACGTGGAATGGGAAATGCAGACATGAACCATATTTCTTTTTGAAAATTAAGTATTTACCCAAGAATAAAGCTCTACTTATTTAGAAGTTAAGAACATGGACTCTGTAGGGATGGAAGAAATTTGAATTTGAGACTAGTTAGTGTTAAAATTTCAAATTGGTAAATTGATAGTAAGTGATAACACTTTGAATTTCTGTAGTATCATCTAAATATAATAAAATAATGTTTCACTTTTCTTACTCTTCTGAAGAATCTCTTCTTGAAGACAAATTTTTAAAATAATTAAGAAGAAAGGCAACAGAAATCAATCATGATTTGTAAGTTATAAAGTTAAGTGGATATATGTGGGTTCACATTCATGAAAATGATGAAAACATCATGTTTGGGAAAGAGTTTTATTTTTGGTTATAAATATGGTAAGCTTGAAATATCTAAAATCAAGTATGAATTTTTTTTTTAAAAAAAAGCAGGACTGGGCTGGAAATATACATTAGACAATCATCTCTGGATAAGTAAAACTAAAGTCATCAATAAAAGTGAGGGTCACTAGATTGAATGGTTGGATCAGTTCAGTTCATTTGAATGGCTGGATAGAGATTTTAAGTATTCTATTTGAGCCTTCAAAGAGAAGTCATAAGAAAAGAAAAATGTGAAAGTGTCTGATATCAAGAAAGCCAAGAGAAGACAGATTAAAGAAAGGAAAGCATACAGAAATATGGAAAGTGTCCAGAGTTAAGTACAAGAAGGAAAAATATCTGATGGATTGGGATACATGGAAGTGAGATGATATTTATATAATGGAACCAGAACCTGTTTTACAAAAGGTTGATATGTGAAAGAAAATTAAGCAAGTCTAGATCAAAATTTTAGAAAACTCAATACAAGATTATGAATCAGTCAGAGAAAGACAGATGCCAAATGATTTCATGTATATTTATAATAAAACCTAAAAAACAGATAAAACAGAACACATACAGAGAAGAGATTGGTGGTTGCCAGCAGGGGGGTGGGTATGGGTAGGTGAAATGGGTGAAAGTGGATAAAATATACCAACTTCCAGTTATAAAGTAAATCCTGGGGATATAATGTAGAGAATGCTGACTAGCTAATAATACTGTTTTGCATATTTGAAAGATGTTAAGAGACTAAATCTTCTAAGGCCTTGCTACAATCTTATTACAAGGAAAAAAAGTTGTTTCTGTGTAGTGATGTACATTAACTGGAGTAATTTTGATGCTCATTTCTCAGTATGTACAAATATTAAATCTTTACAATATAACCTTGAAACTAATAGACAGTCTACAGCAAGAATAAATAAATAAATTTTTAAAAGGAGTGGAAGCACCTACACTCTTTGAAGTAAAATATCTGAGTATTGCTTCTAATCAGACCTCCATATTCCCAGTTCTACATCTGTGGATTCAATCAATCTTGAATCATGTAGTACTGTAATAGTCACTACTGAAAAAAATCCTTGTTTAGGTGGACTTGTGCACTTCAAATTCATGCTGTCCAAAGGTCAATTGCATTGTTAAGTTTTAATTATGTATCAACAATAACAACAACAAAAGAGTTTGACTCCCTGAGATGACACCTGTAAACATCCACAAGTCAGTAAACAGGGCAATTGCAGGTTTTACCTCATTGGTTTCTCATTTCTCAGGGATTATTGTCCTTATTTTCTTGATGTTTAGTGTCCTGAAATCCGTCTCATGTTTTGGTTCTTTCTGGGGGGTTGTAATTTGATTTTTATGAGTGTGAGGTTAAACCTGGTTCCTGACACTCCACCTTGGCTAAAAGTGGAAGTCCATTGCTTACAATTTCTAATGGACTGAATGCAGTGTGTGAAAAATATATGAAAGACTCCAAGTTTTTGACCTGAAGTATTATAAATATGCAGCTGCTATAGCTGAGACAGAAAGACTTTCTTAAGAGGCAATGTTATTCTTTACATACAGTTCAAAAATCTGGCTGCAAATTAGAACCATCTAGTGAGCTTTCCACAAAATACTTATATTTCTTTTCTGAAAACTTGCAACTAAAGCCTTTTTTTAGTGTGGCGCCAGGACACTGGTATTAGAAAAAGGTTTCCACATTATACTAATGCTCAGCCATGTTTGAGAACCAGTGCTCTATACTTATAGCTTCTCACTTTAATATGCTTGTGGATCACTTAGGGACCTTATAACATTCAAATTCTTATTCAGCTTTCCAAGGTGATAAACTTTGGATTTCTAACAATGTCTCAGGTGATTCTAATGCCGCTGGTCCACATTTTGCACAGGAAGGGACTACTATTCATATTCATGACAGAGCTTTTTCACAGTACAGATTAATTTGACATCCTGTTTGTGTAAAGCATTTGCCTTAGTTCTTCTGTATTAAAAGATGTATGAATTAAAACATTCAATGGTTAATTAAGTTTGGCAAACAGTGAGTTAAACACAGTTAGAGAGCTTTCTTTATTGCAGGATTTTTCAAAGTTATGTCTTCCTCAATCCTATTTTCAGGAGCATATTATAGGATTAGGGATTTGTAAAACCCACTATCCTGTACTAATACAGAGGTTGAGCTATCTTCAAAAAATCTTTTCTATGTTTTTAAAAGCTTAAAATTTTACTGAAACGTCTATTTAACTGATTTGTTTTCATTATCCTAATCTGATTCACGACTTGATGATTCTAATTTATTTACAAATCCAAATAGGTTTTACAAAAAACAAATTAATCATGCTCTGAATTATGAAGTGATTATGTCATACATGCTCATATGATTCTTTTGTTTATACTTAAAAAATACTTGAAAAGTATTTCTTTTCTCTTCTACAGCATTTCTACACATACATTTTCTTACTATTTTTTGCATAATTTCATAGCATATTGTTTGTTGACATATTTCTACTTACTAACATTTGGGAAATATATAAGAAAATATTATTTCCACAAAATTACACTGAGGTTTCACTAGCAGAAAAAATAACTTTTGTAAATTTTCTTAATAATTAGATCAATTTTATGTAGATATGAATTCTGATACAATTAATTTCCTCTTCAGAAACCAGTGATGAAACCCAAACATGCTGGGACTCAATAGCCCATAGGTAAACATAAGATCATTTTTACATTAATTCTCAAAGTATGATAGGTTTTAGTTTCTGCCACCTCATATAGGACTTCAGAATGTTCCCTGACATCCCCTACAGCACTGACCTTAAATATTTTGAAACTTCCCCATGTGCTGTTAAGTTTCCTGAATACTTGAGCTCCTATATTTTCTGTTCCAACCTCCGTATGCAAATTTCTTGTCCACCCCACGTATCAGCTGCTCTACGAGAGGCAGAGAGCCAGTTAAGAGACACAGTCAAGAGGTGGATCATGCTTGGGTGTGAAGGGAAAGAGGGACCTGAGGTATAATTGGCTAACTCTGGACTTCCCTGGTGGCTCAGATGGTAAGAATATACCTGCAATGCAGGAGACCTGAGTTCAAAATGAGCTACTAACACACACACACACTCACCAAAATACACAGAGCACTCTTAAGATTCAAAACCAGCTACACACCTGACAATTTACACTAACATAACTTTAATCTGTTATCTTCATTAATGTAACTTTATAATGCTAGAAAACTCTTGCCATGGAAGATAAAAGGTACAAATAACTTCATTCCAAGAACTTCCTGAAAGGTACATGAACACTTCAATAAAAAGTGTCAAACCATAGTTTACTTCTTGGAACATTTTAAATCCCTTGCCTCAAATCCTTGCATTGCTATTCTTAAACAGTCCTAAACTGTTATATCATGATTCTTACCCTAACCTAACTGAATCCCTCCACCAAAAGACCTACCCTAACAAGACTTCAGAATCTAAATAAATACTCTGAGTTTGCCCTTCACTCTCAGAAACACAGTGTCTGTTAACATAGTGTTCTCTTACTGAGACTACTTTTATTTTTCTGTACAATCAAAGATTTATCTTCTGATAAAGACAATTGAAACTGAAACTCCAATACTTTGGCCACCTGATGCAAAGAGCTGACTCATTTGAAAAAACTATGATGCTGGAAAAGATTGAAGGCGGGAGGAGAAGGGGAAGACAGAGGATGAGATTGTTGGATGGCATCATGGACTCAATGGGCATGAGTTTGAGTAAACTCTGGGGGTTGGTGATGGTCAGGGATGCCTGGAGTGCTGCAGTCCATGGGGTCGCAAAGAGTTGGACACGACTGAGCGACTGAATTGAACGGAAAGACAATTGCCATGCTCTAGTGATAGACAGCCTCTCTTTTTTTCTAAAATTATATAGCCCTCATTTTCTAAGATGATAGTTTTGGAACCCTGTGTTTTCATTTCAAATGACAATAAAACCCAGAATTACTTATTATTCTCCAAATGGTTCTGAGAACCTAGGTGACACTCATCTTCTCTCCCATAAGGAGGCTTTATTTACATTCCAGAGTAAAAGTAATCACTCTATGTCTAGAGGGGAGTGGTGTGTAAAATGCCAACATTTATACATTAAGTTTGTAGTTTATAATGTTGAGTTTCTCTCCTATAATATGGATTCCTTTCCACTCCTTCCCTCCACGTGCAGGGTTCAACTGGCCTCACTATACTGCCCCATAGATGAACATGCAGCATGGACATCTAGTACTAGGATCTTTTTTTAAGGAAATAATCAATTTGCCTCTGATCCAGAAACCTTGTATTCACTTTCAGGATAAAATAAACTATTTGATGACATTTTGAGAGTCAATATTCAATGGTGCTAAACTTCACAATTGTTTTATAAAAGAAAAAACAAAAACAAAACACCTCATCCATCTGTCCCTGAGAGATTAGAATAGCACCTTAATGGTAATGAAGGTTAAGAAAAATCCATACTCCTTTTTTCATTTCCTTCCCCTAATACCCTACAAACATCCCATCCTCCACCCCACCCCACAAAAATCCACAAACAAAAGATAGACATCAACTTTTACAAACTGCTGCCTAAAGATTTAATTGTTCCACCTACTTCCTTAAAACTCCAATTAGGGTTCAACAAAGGCATGTTAATATCTAAACTGTGTTTGTGGTCCAGTGTACTGCTATATGATACACAAAAGATGTAGCATGATGCTTGATTCCTTATCTCCCCAATAAAGTATTAACACTTTTTCAAATGTTCTCAGATGGAAGCATGAATTACACTGCTTGTTGTGATCAGCTTCCAACAGGCTATCCTATGTCTTTCATGTTCATTAAATCCTCCAGCTTCTCTGGACAGTGTGTTCTAGTATAATCCTAAATTATTTTTTTAAAAAATCTTTTAAAAGAGCTTTTATTTATTTATTATCTTTTTATCTATTCATCAATTGATGAACAATTAGATTCCTTCCATATCTCGACTATTGTAAATAGTGCTGCTAATGAATATTGGGGAATATGTATTGTTTAGAAGTATTATTTTCTCCTGATATATGTGCCCAGGATTGGGATTGCTAGATCATATACTAACTCTATTTTTAGCTTTTTAAGGAAACTTTATACTGTTCTCCATAGTGTTTGCACAAATTTACATTCCCATCAACAATGTAGGAGAGTTCTCTTTTGTTCATACTCTTTCTAGAATTTATTATTTATAGATGTTTATGATAGCTAAAATAAACTATTGATATTATAGATGAAGTTGTGGAAGACACTTGTGTTAAGACACCTGAGAATTATACCTCGAAGGAAAACTAGTGACAACCACATTCCAAATGCCTTCCTCTTCCTCCTCTCTTTTCCTTTATTCCTTTCCTTCTTCTCTGTCTCTAAATATCTAATTTTTTCTTTTTCATTTCCATGATTCTTAATCACCTTTTACTCCTCACGTGGCAACCTCACCTGGGAGCTTGTTGGAAATTCAGATATCTGTGATAAGACCCCACATAATTTTCAATACATATAAATACTTGGGGAGTGCCACTTACTACATATTTTTTAAACTGATGAATAAAATCACTTCATGTGAAATTTATTTTTTAATTGCCTTTTTAAATTCCTCTTCATTCAGTTCCAAGAAATAATTTTCTTCTCTTTTCCTGCCTGTTTTGTAACTAAGAATTAAAAGTGAATGACAGTTGGAAACAAAGTCAGTTATAGGGAGTGTAAAAACAACATTATATATGTGTTAAAAAGAATAAAAAGCTATCAAGTTAGGAAAAAGCAGCAACAAATGCTTAAAGAAAGAAATATAATAACTAAGTATATAAAATTAGGTTCTAGAAAAATGAACAACAAATAACAGATATAAAATTGATCATTTTAAACTTTAATATATTCCTTAATTTGGAATATTATTGCTCATAATTTTCTACCTTTGTTCTTGCAAAGTTATATTTTTGGACAATATTAGCACAGGAAGCACAGTTTTCTACAGTGAATTAAGTGACATGCATAGCATATAAAAAGAAATGCAGAAAAGCAAAATGGCTGTCTGAGGAGGCCTTACAAATAGCTGTGAAGAAGAGAAGACAAAAACAAAGGAGAAAAGGAAAGATATGCCATTTGAATGCAGAGTTCCAAAGAATAGCAAGGAGAGATAAGAAAGCATTTCTCAGTGATCAGTGCAAAGAAATAGAGGAAAACAACAGAACAGGAAAGACTAGAGATCTCTTCAAGAAAATTAGAGATACCAAGGGAATATTTCATGCAAAGATGGACTCAATAAAGGAAAGAAATGGTAGGAACCTAACAGAAGCAGAAGATATTAAGAAGAGGTGGCAAGGATACACAGAAGAACTGTACAAAAAAGATCTTCACAACCCAGATAATCACGATGATGTAATCACTCACCTAGAGTCACACATCCTGGAATGTGAATTCAAGTGGGCCTTAGGAAGCATCACTATGAACAAAGCTAGTGGAGGTGATGGAATTCCAGTTGAGCTATTTCAAATCCTAAAAGATGATGCTGTAAAAGTGCTGCACTCAATATGCCAGGAAATTTGGAAAACTCAGCAGTGGCCACAGGACTGGAAAAAGTCACTGTTCATTACAATCCCAAAGAAAGGTGACGTCAAAGAACGCTCAAACTACCACACAATTGCATTCATCTCACACACTAGTAAAGTAATGCTCAAAATTCTCCAAGCCAGGCTTCAACAATATGTGAACTGTGAACTTCCAGATGTTCAAACTGGTTTTAGAAAAGGCAAAAGAACCAGAGATAAAGTTGCCAACATTCGCTGGATCAATGAAAAAGAAAGAGAGTTTCAGAAAAAACATCTATTTCTGCTTCATTGACTATGCCCAAGCCTTTGACTGTGTGGATCACAATGATCTGTGGAAAATTCTGAAAGAGAGGGAAATACCAGACCACCTGACCTGCCTCTTGAGAAATCTGTATGCAGGTCTGGAAGCCACCATTAGAACTGGACACAGAAAAACAGACTGGTTCCAAAGAAGGAAAGGAATAGGTCAAGGCTGTATATTGTCACCCTGTTTATTTAATTTATATGCAGAATACATTATGGGAAAGGCTGGGCTGGAAGAAGCACAAGCCGGAATCAAGATTGTTGGGAGAAATATCAATATCCTCAGACATGCAGAAGACACCACCCTTATGGCAGAAAGTGAAGAAGAACTAAAGAACCTCTTTATGAAAGTGAAAGAGGAGAGTGAAAATGTTGGCTTAAAACTCAACATTCAGAAAACTAAGATCATGGCATCTGGTCCCATCACTTCATGGCAAATAAATGGGGAAACAGTGGAAACATTGTCAGACTTTCTTTTTTGGGGCTCCAAAATCACTGCAGATGGTGACTGCTGCCATGAAATTAAAAGATGCCTACTCCTTGGAAGAAAAGTTATGACTAACATAGACAGCATATTAAAAAGCAGAGACATTACTTTGCCAACAAAGTGCTGTCTAGTCAAGGCTATGGTTTTTCCAGTAGTCATGTATGGATGTGAGAGTTGGATGGTGAAGAAAGCTGAGCACCGTATAATTTATGCTTTTGAACTTTGGTGTCGGAGAAGACTCTTGAGAGTCCCTTGGAATGCAAGGAGATCCAACCAGTCCATCCTAAAGGAGATCAGTCCTGGGTGTTCACTGGAAGGACTGATGTTAAGGCTGAAAATCCAATACTTTGGCCACCTGATGCGAAGAGCTGACTCATTCAAAAAAACCCTGATGCTGGGAAGGATTGGAGGCCGGAGGAGAAGGGGATGACGGAGGATGAGATTGTTGGATGACATCACTGACTCAATGGGCATGAAAAGAGTTAGACATGACTGAGCAACTGAACTAAACTGAACTGAACTTACAGCGTAGAACTGGGGATTATGCCCCATGCTTCACTGAGTTTATAACCTGAGTAAATAATATTGTGTGATGCTTCAGTGCCTATGGTGTACTTAGGAGACAAATGAACTCTATCAGACATCTAAGTGTCACTTACTGTATCAGAGGAGGTAACTGATAGAGAACCCTAGTGTTCTGGATGAAGAGGTCACCTCTCACAAGTGATCGCCAGAAACTAACTTGCTCACAGAAAGACTTGGTGATAATTGTCGCTGTTTGTCTTTACTTCCTTTTTATTAAGGATGCTTGGTTATAAGCATCTGGTGGCTCAGATGAAAAAGCGTCTGCCTACAGTGTGGGAGACCCAGGTTCAGTCCCTGGGTTGGGAAGATCTTCTGGAGAAGGAAATGCAACCCACTGCAGTATTCTTGCCTGGAAAATTCCATGGATGGAGGAGCCTGTTAGGCTACAGTCCAAGGTGTTGCAAAGAGTCGGACACAACTGAGCGACTTTACTTTCACTTTCACTTGGTTATAAAACTACCATTTATATACTGGGAAAAAACCGAAGATAATACTCAAATATAAAAAGAAAACAAAAGTTATATATTCTCATTAACACATGCTAATCATTCTAAACAGATGATCAAGCATCAGATTTAATGTTTTTATGATTATTTTACTTTGATTTCAGTGTTAGAAAAATGTGGCACATATATTAAAATTATATGGGTTGAGGAGTCCTTCTTGGGTTGTCCCCCAAAAGAGAACACTATAAATATATAACAAGAAGCTGTCATCTACTTGAGTTTGAGGTTGACTTTGGGCATGTATATATAAATTCAAGGATAATTTTAGTTTAACTGGGAATGCTTGCTCCTTGGAGTAAGCTATGACAAAAGTAGACAGCATATTAAAGAGAAGACATTACTTTGCCCACAAATGTAGTCAAAGCTACCGTTTTTTCCAGTAGTCACGTATGGAAGTGAGAGTTGGAACATAAAGAAGACTGAACACCAAAGAGTTGATGCCTTCAAACTGTGGTGTTGGAGAGGACTTTTGAGGGTCCCTTGTACTGCAAGGAGATCAGACCAGTCGATCTTAAAGGAAACCAATCCTGAATATTCAATGGAAGGACTGATGCTGAAGCTGAAGCTCCAATACTTTGATCAACTAATGCAAAGATCTGACTCACTAGAAAAGACCCTGTTGTTGGGAAAGATTGAATGCATAGGAGAAGGAGACAACAGAGGACGTGATGGTTGGATGACATCACTTACTGAATGGACACGCTGCTGCTGCTGCTAAGTCACTTCAGTCGTGTCCGACTCTGTGCAACCCCTTAGACGGCAGCCCACCAGGCTCCCCCATCCTTGGGATCCTCCAGGCAGCAATACTGGAGTGGGTCGCCGTTTTCTTCTCCAACGCATGAAAGTGAAAAGTGAAAGTGAAATCGTTCAGTCGTCTATGAATCTTAGCGACTCCATGGACTGCAGCCTACCAGGCTCCTCCGTCCATGGGATTTCCCAGGCAAGAGTACTGGAGTGGGGTGCCACTGCCTTCTCCGCAATGGACATGAGCTTGAGCAAACTCCAGGGGATGGTGAAGGACAGGGAAGCCTGGTGTGCCGCAGTCCACAGGGTCGCAAAGAGTCAGACACAACCGAGTGGCTGAACAAGGACAACTGGGACCAATATGATTTACATTTTTCAAATGATGTTTTATAACTGAAAGAATAATTTTAACACTGAAAGTATGTATATGTCTGTCCCACTATAATTTTACTGCTTGTCATATTTTCATTGATTTTCCTGAGAGGATTTGCAAATGTCAGGTTATTTGTCATTCTTTTAATATACCTTTTGTATACCCACAAGTGGGGCAGGGTTTTGCTGACAAATTTGAGGAGATAACAGTTGCCTAAACAATTTAACAAGATGTACAGATAATTTCCTGCTAGGATGGACAGGCTAGTAGTAGCATGAGTAATATAATTACTGTTAGATAGGAACTCTAAGTTATTTGCATGTAATATATTATTTACTTGTAAAACTGCTTTGAAGTAAATGTAACCCATACATTTATCACTTTGGAAAGTGAAGTTTAGAATTACTGAAAGACAATTAGCATGTTATATGGACATGCTGTTCACACTTGATCATGCCTATTCTTCATTCTTTTGATATAAAAGTTAAAGATGATTAGGAATTAGGAAAAAAAAGACAGATTACAGGCAACCACAAAATTTGTGACTAAATGATTTATAGAAGGATATTTAAAAAGCATGTGAGCCTTAAAATAGTACTTCTTAAATAAGTGATATTATAAAAATTGGGTGAATAAGGTGAATAATGCTTTACGAAAGTGTACTTACTGCATTTTGTCACTCATTATAATAGCATACACCCCAGGAGATAATGTATAAATTTTCTCAAAAACATAATGTCTTATTTTCACTTATATGAACACTGGTTTTTGGAGGACTATTTCAAGGTTTAAAACACTGTAGTAAATTTATTTATTTTATATTTATTTTACTTTGCTATGTTTTCTTTTGCAATGTATCTCAGACTGCTTTAATGTTTTACATGAATTGAAAACTTGATTGATTCTTAGAATGTCATAAAAACTGCCTTTTAGAGTTTGTGTTCTCAAGATTTATTTATTATAAAGTATAATAAAATAACTGTGAATTACACATAAACATGATTGTTTAATTTATTAGAACACATTTAAAGCCTTCACTACCAGTCAGAAAAGCTCATTAAATTATACTGACTGTAGATATATGGATGTCATTATTTTAGTAAATATTTTAAATCAACATATTTATTTTATTACTTGCAAACATCAGTAGCTAAACCTTATAGCAAAATAAGTTTTTGTTTTCTATTATCCATATTTTCACTCTTGGCAAAACAAAATACAGATTCTATAATTTGAGAGTACACCGTTTTACTCTGATATTTAACCCAAATCATTAGATGTTGATTTCCAACTATACTTAGCAAGTACTTGAGTAGAAATAATGAGCTCCTTAAATACTCCTGACATTAAATAGCTGTTTTTACCATTTTGCCAATTCTAACAAATATCCATTTCTACTTGCCCAGAAGAAACAATATCTTGTCAACTGGTTCTAAATTCAAATGCATGTTTGAATTTTACTAAATCTTATTTAACAGTAAACAGTAAAAACAAACACTAACAACAATAGCACTAATAAAATATATGACTTGTTGGCCTTGCTACTTAATTGGTTATAATTCTTAATTATTAAAATTAATTCCCAGGTATGTAAAGTCCACTGTTTTTTTGTGGATTCTGTATTAAAATATGTTATTCAAACCACCTATTGTCAAAACCACCAGAAGTATACAAAATGAATGTACATGGTCTCACTGAATGCATTTATTGAGAACAAAAAATTACTCAAATTTGGATTTCTTTTCTATTTTAAACAAATGAACCAATTCATTGCTGACTTAGGTACTACTATGAACTTTATCATGATTATTAGCATATGTTGGCTGACTGAAGAGTACTGACCAAGGGGAAACATAACAAGTTAAATAAATCCAAAGGTATTTGAGAAATATTTGTGCTGTTATCATCCAGCATTTATACTAACTTTTGTGTACTATGAGAAGAGCTAATGGGAATCATATATTGATTATCTCTAAAGTTCTCAAGAGTCCTGGTATATATGATTCTGAGTACCAGAAATACTACTTAAATGACTCTTTTTAACAGTTTGCATGTAGAGGAGTCAGAATATGAGCCCAGACTTCTTACAACACAACATCTGTGCACATGTCACACCTTCACATCATTTCTTATTCTCTCCATATGGACATGCAGCCATCATAGTGCACAAACATGAATTCATGTAGCTTACATGGCCATGAAAATGAGCCTTTCCTCTGCCTAGCCTTACTTGCAAGTATAGTGCTCTGTTTTACACTTCTGAGTTTCACCTAGATGCTTTATCTGACACTTATATACAATTTGAGTATTATTTCTTTGAAAAATTATGCCATTAAGGAAAGAAAAGTCTATAAATGCTGACAGGTGAAAAGTGGATTATATCCAATTTTATATGACTTCTAAAATCAGAAAGTAAATAAAAATATAACAATGAAATTATGAGGTTAATAAAAAAGATTTAGTGACCTATAAATATTAAATAATCATTCAATTTAATGAAAAATTGTATTGTCAGGATGCACATGCAACAGTACAAAGTATAAATACATATGTACATATATATTTTTCAGTATGCTATGTATATATAATCCCCATTGTTTATTATTATTATAATTAACTGATAAAATTTGATTATCAAAAATAATATTGTTTTGCATTTTGTCAAATTAGTTATATTCTGTTTTGAATGGCTGATAAGAACATGATTCCTGATATATACTTACCTTTCCAGTAGATGGTAGTGCAGATATTCATAAGAAAACATTCAGTAGTATTCAAAACATTCAGATTTTTAAAGAAGAGAGATATTTTCAAATTTGAAAATAGTATAATAAACAAATGGTGTTAAATATTATATAAATTATGAGGAATGGGAGAATTACAAGAACAGATGTATTTAGTCTAAAACTATATTTAAAAATGATGTTTAGTGTGTGAAGGGCGGGGGGCGGGGGTTGGGTGTATTGCTTCTAAACAAAACAAACTTAAAAACATAGCACCTAAACCAGGACATCAATTTCTAATGTGTCCATATGCTTATCTCTGTAAATCCAAATACTGCTATTTCAAAAAGCTCATTTGTAGCTCAGTCAGTAAAGAATCTGCCTGCAGTGCAGGAGACCCAGGTTTGATCCCTGGGTCAGGAATATTCCTCAAGAAGGAAATGTCAACCCACTCCAGCATTCTTGCCTGGAAAATCCCATAGACAGAGGAGAATGGTGGGATGCAGTCCATGGGGTCACAAAGAGTCAGGCATGACTGAGCGACTAATCCTTACATTCGATTTTATGTCACATATTCAACACATGGTTAAATCATATATCTCCGATTTCTAGTCCTCATTAATAAAATAACATTGATATCCTTTGTCCCTCTAGATTTTCCAATGCAAATATTTCTTTCTCTCTAGATTTACTGATAATTATAGCATTCCCACATATATTGTTGATTTAATATATATTCCAAATTGGTAATACAGAAATGATAAGATATTCCAAAATCATTAGGTAGCTTATTTAAAAAAAGAAAAAGAAATAACAGTTGGTAGATGAGTGAAAATAATTTTAATACCAAAAATGTTTGAACAGGTTACAGGAAGAAAGGAAATTTTTTATTTATTTTGAAAATCATAAATACCTTAGGGTGACTGGTAAAAACCCTCAGTTCAGTTCACTTGTTCAGTCGTGTCTGACTCTTTGCCACCCAATGGGCTGCAGCACACCAGGATTCTCTGTCTGTCACCAGCTCCAGGAGTTTACTCAAACTCATGTTCATTGAGTCGGTGATGGCAACCAACCATCTCATCCTAGGTCATCCCCTTCTACTCCCGCCTTCAATCTTTTCCAGCATCAGGGTCTTTTCAAATGAATCAGCTCTTTGCAACAGGTGGCCAAAGTA
The DNA here is from genome assembly GCA_007570785.1 of Antilocapra americana. NCBI lineage: Eukaryota > Metazoa > Chordata > Mammalia > Artiodactyla > Antilocapridae > Antilocapra > Antilocapra americana. The sequence continues at coordinate 10,904,812 of ML663008.1, read as the reverse complement.
TTGGAGTTTCAGTTTCAACATCAGTCTTTCCAATGAATATTCAGGGCTGATTTCCTTTAGGATGGACTGTTTGGATCTCCTTGCATTCCAAGGGACTCTCAAGAATCTTCTCCAACACCACAGTTCAAAAACATCAATTCTTCAATGCTCAGGTTTCTTTTTAATCCAACTCTCACATCCATACATGACCACTGGAAAAACCATAGCCTTGACTAGATGGAACTTTGTTGGCAAAGTAATGTCCCTGCTTTTTAATATGCTGTCTAGGTTGGTCAAAACTTTCTTTCCAAGGAGTAAGCGTCTTTTAATTTTATGGCTGCAATCACCATCTTCAGTGATTTTGGAGCCCCAAAAAAGAAAGTCTGACAATGTTTCCATTGTTTCCGATCTATTTGCCATGAAGTGATGGGACCAGATGCCATGATCTTAGTTTTCTAAATGTTGAGCTTTAAGCCAACTTTTTCACTCTCCTCTTTCACTTTCATCAAGAGGCTCTTTAGTTCTTCTTCACTTTCTGCCATAAGGGTGGTGTCATCTGCATATCTGAGTTATTGACATTTCTCCCATTAATCTTGATTCTGGCTTGTGCTTCCTCCAGCCCAGGGTTAATGGTGACCTCCTGCAAGATGGCTTACAGCATACACATGTCTGATGCACCCAGAGCTCCTGCCCTTGCGGCAGTCCACTGCTGACCTGTACCTCCACAGAAGTCACTCAAACACAGTTCTGTCTCAGTCTTTGTGGGGTCTCTGGGTCCTGGTACACACAAGGTTTGTTTGGGCCCTCTGAGCATCTCTGGAGGGTATGGAGTTTGATTCTAAATGTGATTCCACCCATCCTACCATCTTGCTGGGGTTTCTCCTTTGCCTTTGGATGTGGGGTATTAGTGTACAGGTAGACCTAGAGTGGTGTGTTTAGTGCTTTCATCCATGGGTGCATGGCATTCGTCCAACTATAATATATATATATATATAATATATGTATATTATTATGGTATATCCTGTGTACAGTCAGTGATCTTTAATTAGGCCTCAGTAGAAGCAAGTTTAGAAATCTCTTTATGAAGCTACTGTGCTTTCACACTATAATGTGGCATAAAACTATGAGGCCAGGAGTAATCATGAGCAAGCACCTCCTTGAAGTGATGTGCACATCAGTCAGCTCTGTTGTGTAACCTGCTCTGGGTTAGGCCACCTGAGCTACCCAAAGACAGTAACCTGTGTTGGCCACTCTAAGTCATCTTGATGGGCAGGATGCCTCTGCATAGTCCTCAACTTTGTACTAACTTTGTGCCAAAGTACTGTTGGATTAGGATGAAAGAATGATCAGAGGTAACTCTACTAATAGTTCCAACAATCAGTAATTTTCAGTTATTCTTCTCCTCTTTTGGTTCAAACTATCCTATTTTCTGAACATCTGCCTTTCACGTGGATGACAGGTACCTAATATTACTAGGGTGATTGTTACCTGATATATTTGAGGGGTTCAAAATTTTACTATAAAGAAACTATATAAGCGGTAATTTTCAAAGTTTGTTTTGCTTATTTATTTTTAGCTCACACGTCCTTGTATTCAAGGGGAAACTCTGAGAAACTTACTATAGAAATATACGAACTCAGATGTTCTCAGGTGGACAAGGGAGGGTTGGCAGGAGAATATAGAACTTTTTTCTTTCCACCCATTTCTTGTCACATCCCAGTTGGCAGAGGCAGGATTCATGGAGGCTAAAAAAAGACTCCCCAGGTGTTGCTAGGTTAAAGAAACTGCCTGCTAATGCGGACTTAAGAGACTCAGGTTCAATCCCCAGGTTGGGAAGATCCCCTGGAAGAAGGCAGAGCAACCTACTCCACTAGTCCTGCCTGGAAAGTCCCATGGAGAGAGGAGTCTGGGGGGCTACAGTGCTTAGGGTCACAAAGAGTCGGACACGACTGAAGCAACTGAGTATGTAGGCACACACACACACAAAGTAGAGAAAATATAGAGTAGGAGAAAGAGTGTATGTTTTTAATATTATGAACTTCTAAGAAACAACTTATTTATTAAGCCACCAAATCATGTAAAAAGAGACAAACAAAAAGCAATAGTTAGGAACTAAATTTTAATATATCTTCATACGCGCATGCTAAGTCGCTTCACCCATTTCTGAAGTGATCTTCCCAACCCAGGGATGAATCCGCCTCTGTCTCCTGCATTGGCAGGCAGGTTCTTTACAACTAGTGCCACCTGAGAAGCCCCTATTTTCCTATAAGAACTAATTATTCTCAACAAAACTTCCATGAAATCCTGTCGCTTTGACCAGTTATCTATTCCCAATAGTCTTTTTGTTTTTCTTCCTTCCTTCCTTTCTTTTCTTATTCCCTCCAATAATCTTTAAATGTACATTCTCTACAACTTATCTTCGGCAACATCAGAGATAGCAATGAACAACAAACATAAGACCCATGCAACTACCTTTCCATACACATATATGCTTATAAAGACTGTATCATTTATTAAAACAGAAATTCGATTACAGCAAAACAACCTTTTGGCCATCCTTATTTGATTTCAATCTAGCATAATTCTGACCATTCAACATGTGTGACCTTTTTATCACATTCCTTTATTTTCATAAATAAGATGCTTCCTCTTCTCGCCTCCTCCTACCCAACAGCTGGTTAAAATAAAAATATTTCTGTAGCCTATAAATTGAAAATTGGTTTCCTTACCCAGGAGGTTTCTTTTTTCTCTAAATCCATTTTATATACTCCTACTTAGATGATTATATAAATATATACCAGCAATATATACTGTATATAATTAATTTTAATATATGTATATGAGTATATATAGGTCTTTTTCCTGATGAAGTAAAACCTTCACAAACCTGATCCAACTATCTTCTGACTCTTACATCCCTACTCCCAGAAACTTACTATAAAGATTAAACAAGTTGGACTTTTTGATTTTCATAATACAATAAATTTTAACTTGTTAATGTATCTGCAGCTTTATACATCCTATCTGTTCTACTCTGCATGCTCAGGATCCATTTAGTAAATCTGGTCCATTGTTTTATGCATCACTCAAAGAGCATCTTTAAATTCAAATATTCACCCATAATTCCACTTTGGAAAATGATTATCTTCTGAAATCTTATGGAATACAATATAATTTTTAGAGTGATTTGCACAATAACCTCATATTATAATTTCTCCTATATTTAAATTCATGATCACAAAATTATGTAGCAGTGGATTACTTATCTTTATATTCTGGATTTTCTGGCAGAATAAATAGGAACAAAATTTTCAACAAAATTTATAAATATACTAATCATTATTAGAAATTGAATATTCATTTTAGGTATAACAAAGGTAGTATAAGTGATTGCATAGAGATGAAAAAAGCTTTAAAAAATTTGACAATCAGCTCTGAAAAATAAAACTTTAAAAATTACCTCAGTGTCAAATACAAAAACATATCTGTGTATAAGATTTTTTTGCTTCTCCTTTATGTATATTTTATATTCTAATAAAATATCACCATATATTTTTATCTAAAGTCACTTTTTATTGAATATTAAAAATGATAGGATCATGTTATGCTCTTTCTCTCTCATAGCAAAGCAAAGTCAGAGCTACATTTGTGTGGGAGTTTATAATATAAAGTGGTTGGTAATATGGAAGATAGAATATATAGACAATAGTCTTATTCCCTGACAAAAGACATAATAAAATATTAAGTACTTTGGATACAGCATGCTATTCACTGAATTAAAAACAAATTAAATCTCTGTATCTTTTGAAAACATAAAAGAACAAAAGAATTCATGGACTGAAAATTGTGTGTAAGATAAGTGGTAAAAGGAGCTGCTAGAAATCTTATATGTTTTGTGTCAAATATTACTCTCTTTATAGGAAAAAAGAGAATTTACAAGAAAAAATAAGGGTTATGCATCAACTTTTCCCTAAAATAGGACCAAGAATTAAACCCTCTTGACAAAAATTTAATTTTAATGTTCTTTATGCCAACTTTCTTAACTCTTCCTAGTAATCCTATTGAAATCAGGTCTCATTGCAATCTAAGGTCAAACATTTCTTGGTTTCATCTTGCCTAATATTTAGTCTGTGCCATTTTAGACTCTGCCTAAGAAAAGCAGTTACATCTTCTGCTCTTTCTTTTCATTTTCAAGAGTGCCATCATTCATTTCTAATCTGTGGGACATACTTACGTAGTCAATATTGTGAGCTAAATAAGACTCCTGGGGACCATAGTTGGTAGTTCTGCCCCTCACAATTAATAAAATCTTTGACATGCTCATGTCTTTTCTGGTCATCTGTAAGCAGTTCAGAGTCTTAGTCAATTTAAATTACAAATATAGTCTCAATTTAGTAAGTAAACTTTTCAGAACACATAATCAATACTCCTAACCAGAAATCATATTAACAGTTTTTCTTTTTCACTTGGTAACCATATTTCTTGATAATCTCTCAAGTTGAAGAATAGGGAAGGAAGGGAATAATTCAACTAGCTCCACTAAACAAGGCTTTCATCCCCTTCTTAGCATAAACTTAGCTTATATTTAGGATAATGCATGTAGATTTTTAGAGACATTCTTGTTAGGCCTTTCCACAAGAAGTTTCTGGACAAAAGCAAATTTACATTTCAGAATGGCTGCTATCAAAAAAGTCTACAAACAATAAATGCTGGAGAGGTTGCAGAGAAAAAGGAACCCTCTTACACTGTTGATGGGAATGCAAACTAGTACAGCCACTATGGAGAAGAGCGTGGAGATTCCTTAAAAAACTGGATATCTATTGTGGAAAGGCCTAACAGGGCCTAGGACATCAAGGGATGTGAAGAAATATATCAAGTACACATCCTGGGAAGACAACATGAGGAGTTGGAAGGTGGGTGGGACTATGGTGAGCCAAGTGGCCAAACTCCTAGTGCGTATTTAATTCTCCTATTGGAATTTACTTGAAAAACAAATTCAAAGGTAAATTTGTTAACAGTTTTAAGATAGTGAGCAGAGAATTTAATTCCACACCTGGAAGTCCTTTTTAGCATGGGACCCTGCGCAACTGCATTGATCAGATACCTATAAAGCCAGCCTGATTTCTACATGTATGGGGTTGAGAGCAAACCTCATACATGTAGCAAACCCCAATTCTCTTTATCTAGTTTTGGAATATCAGTCAGCCATAACAAAGAAAAAGTAATGCCATTTGTAGCAACATGAATGGACCTAGAGATTGCTATATTGAATGAAGTCAGACACAGAACAAGACAACTATCATATAATATCTCTTATATGTGGAATCTAAAAAAAAAAGGTACAAACCAACTTATTTACTAAAATCAAGTAGAGTCGTGGATGTAGACAACAAACTTATGGATACTGGGGGTATGGGGTGGACAAATTGGGAGATTGGGGTTGACAGATACACATTATTACATATAAAAATGGATTACTAATAAGAACCTGCTGTCTAGCACAAGGAACTCTACTCAATACTGAGTAATGGCCTATATGGGAAAAAAAAAAGTCTAAAAAACACTAGCGGGTAAATGTATAACTGATTCCCTTTGCTGCACACCTGAAACTAACACAACATTATACATCAACCATACTCCACTAAAAATACCACTCCCCACTGCCAAAAAGAGAGATAATTGATTCTCCAGAATGCAATTCAGTATTTGTCTAGCACACCATGTATTCTTGCCCAATGTTCCATATTTGTTAATACAACTATTAGAAATAAAGTTTCCATATTTGACCAAGAGTAAAATTAAAACTCATTGCAAAAGTATAATAGAATTCAGCAGAAAGTGAAATATTGTAAACTTTTTCTCTGAACTTGGCCTTGAAATACGAATGATAGAATATCAGTAGATGAAGTTCAGAAAGGCATATATACATTATGTAACTGAAGGTCATTGCATTAATTTAATGACTAGTATAGAAATTCCATTTCAAATGTGGTTGCTTACAAAATTTATATTCCTGAGTAACCTGCTTGTTGTCAAGAGTAACTCCTAAGGTAATTTGGTATTGCTTTTTCCCTAGAATCCATATTCATATTCATTCACATTCTCTGAAACACACACCATAGTAACAGAGACATAACATCAAATTTTAATTCCATAGAAGTTTTGAATTTTTGGTCTCAATTCTGTTTCAAGGCTGACCTATTTAATAGAAAACTTAAGTCGCATCTAGGAGATAGATCTTTCTATAAGCAAGTTTGACAAAAGATTTAAGGAGGGGCATACATCCACTAGATGAGGCAGTGAAAAGCTCATTTAAGAAGATCAATCAGGAAATAATTAGCCTCAGGATATTTGAAAGTGAAATAGCCAGTTTGGGATTAGAGACGAGAGAGAGAAAAAGAGGGTCAAGGTTCCTGAGAATCTTCTTATCTCTAAAAATCCTTACTTAGTCTCTAAGGAATAGGACCTGCCTGTCATCTTAATTTTTAAAAGTCTTCCTCAGATACAAAATTTTACTTCTCTCTTTGTTAGAATAGGAAAAATGAGCTCTTTTTATGACCTATGTCAATAAAATGGTATCACACATTTCTTCAAATATAAAGTCTATCGTTTTGCATGAGGAATGAAAGTTGTAAATCAAGATTACAGTTATTAACAGTTTAAATTTTATATGACATTTGCAAAAGATAAGTGAAATTGTTTAAGAAATAATTATACCCTAACAGCTAACATTGGCTAAAAAGGCAATCTGCCTAAAGTTGAACTTATAAAAATCAGATACAACGTATTTATTCAGATGCTCCAGAATCTGAAGGAACTTCGCACACAAGTTGGCATTTGTACAAATTATGGTCTACCTGAAACATGCCAGGTCACCCTTTCCTTTTCTTTCTTTCGATATTTCATTATTTTTTCTAATGTTTATTATCCCTTTTGACTTTACATCTTTCTTTCTCATGTTCTTTTATTTTCCCAATATTTTATTTCTCATTTAGATAAATGCAAAACTAATTGCCATTTTTTTTCAGGTATCAGAAGAAGTATGCTATACAATCAGCTGGTAATTTCTTCTTATGAGATCATTTGGTTTATTCCCCTTTATGTTTTTCTCTTCTTATTACTTTTAATTGACAGCTGTTCTATTAAACTGAAAAAAAGACATTAATAATATATTTTAGCTATGATTCTGTTTTTGCTCCTGCATTCCTGTGCTCTCTGATAAGCTTGCTCATTGATATTTAATACATTTTTCAACCCTTTATATTATTGGTACACTTCTCACCATTCACAATAAACATAAAAGTCCAGCTTCAATTTATCTTGATGCCTTTTCTTCCTTCCTATCCATAAAACTTACAAACAAATTTAGTGCTGAATCACAGCAGCCATATTAGTCCTTATGGTGTGCATATGATTTCCTGATTCAAAAATCAAACAAATCTATATTAAATATATTGTGTTTTCCAGAAACAGGATGAACAGAAGGTGGTCACTGCACTCAAGCAGCTTATGGTTTATTGAAAAAGAGCATTAAGAAATCAGTCCATTATAGTATGTGTTTCACATTCTACAGTACAGGTAAGGTGGTAGTGTCATCATAGTCAAGAGGGGCTCCCATTTCAAAGCCATATATACTGATACCTAAGCAGAGTCCTGAAGGACACATAGGAATTTATCAGCTGCAAAAGAGGGAGGAGAACACCACGCAGAAAAAGCAGGATGTGCAAATGTACCAATGCGAAAAACAAAAGGACAAGTTCTGGAACTTAAGCTACCTGGAAAACAGTGAAAGGCATGGTTGGGTGGAAGAAAGAAGATATTGGCAAGCCATGAGAATGAAGAGATACCCTTGTCTGGAGGAGTCAAATATTCAAATACCTACAGAGACCAAACTTTAAGAAGCAATAAATTTCTCCTTATTTGGGTGAAAATAAACTATGAGAATATAGTACAATGGAAATCTATATGAAATTATAGGTTATAAAAGTATTGCTTCTAAATCACAGTTTCATCTCTATGCTCTGCTGTGTGAATGCTGAGGCTGAGATTCTACAAACTACACATCTTCTTTGACAGCTGACTTCTGGTTAAATTGTGCTTACACAAGGGATTTAGAGAAGGACTACAAAGCAGAAGAATAATAGAAGACACATTCTCTTCCTTATTTGCTTGCTGTTGGTCCCACAACAAATCTCCTCAGCAGTCTGGTGGCCTCAGCTTCCGGCTTCTTTTGCATTCCTAGAAGCAGCATTACTGCCCTACCTAGAAAGGCCAACAGCACCCTGACCTGTACCCTATGAAACCTGATGAATACAATCGTTTTCCCCTTACATCCCTCAGACTTAGGGCTCATAGCTACTCCCTGCAACTACCTCTGGTTTCACTCTGTGTTTTTGTTCTGGTCTCAGTACTATAATAGGCAATAACCCATTGTCAAATGAAATGCTTTCTGTTTAAATATTAACCATGTATTCTGTTTCCTGGCTGATACGGTAACTGTTACCTAAATTCAAAATCTTAAAGCATGACCATTTAAAATATAGAAATAAATCATTGTCAAAGGGACTACTTTTATAGTCCCTTTGAACCAGAATCTGAATTTTTTTCCCTGCACAATGACATTTGCAACAATTCTTGCAATTAGTTTTTGATTTGCAGGTCAGAATTTATTCTTAAATTCTTCAGTTTAAACTGATTCTTTTTGTTTGTTTTGTGTTCTTTATGGCTTATTTGACTCTGATAATGGAAAATGGCTCTTGGAAAATTATTCTTTAAATACAATTTACTGTGTGCTTCATATCCAAAGATTTTTGTAACATCAACGAAGATGCTACTGTAGCCAAAATTTGAGCAACTGAAATAATATGAATGTTCTATACATGTTGTAAAAATAGTAACTGTAATAATTTATTAAAACGTGTTACTCTTGCAATAATGTTAATAAAGTGTTATGAGTTTATAAGTTATTAATCCTCTATTTAAGTTGCATATTATCAATTTAAATTGCATATATAGCTTAGTTAAGCCTCCTAATAATGTATCAGTGCCTCAAAATACATTTAAAAAATCCTGTAGTAAATTTAAAAAATGGTGCCTTGTCCTAAATTTGTTTCACAAATAATCTGATTTTATATCAAATTAATTTTATTTTGTTAATTAATAGAAGCAGACTTAATAATATTTTTAAATTGTTTTATATTACTCAAACTTCTCTAACAAAATGTATTTTTCATTATCTTTAAACTATAGTTTTGGTACATTTACTTTGTGAAGAAGAAAAATTGCAATCTTTGGGATATAAATTATTTTTAAACCACAATTTCATCTCTTAATTTTACTAGGATGAGACTAGTATTGCTCATGATGGATTAAATAATTCAATTATTTATTTATGTACATATATACACATAACACAAGTGTGTACATTTTCTAATATATAGTAAAGCCAATGACATCTCTACTAAATCTCTGATACAATGATGGGATGGTTGAGCAAGATCTAATTTTCAGCATTGGGAAACAGAGAAAGATTTAAGAAATAAAACACTGTCTGTTGGACAGATATGGGAAGTATCTGCCTGAAACAGACCTATTATATGTATACTTCATACATGGACACTCTTCTGAACTATCTTCTTTTCCATTGGAGTCTCTTCTACTAACATTCTGTTCATGCTTTACAACCTTTTTAAATTTACCTTTATAAAATTTTGATTAAATATTTTTGTAGCATTGTATAGAGTTGATCATTCCTATTCCATATGACCCAGCATACTCATAAGTAAACCTGAAGGAAACTCTTGGAAATATTCAGTATGAGATATGTTTGAGAAATTTCATGTTAGTACCGTATATAATACCAAAAACCTAACGCTAACTCAAATGCCATTGAAATATTGTTTATTTCTGCACAATGGAAAATGGAGACAAACTGTAGAAAAGCCATATGATGAAATATTACAAGTGAACTACAGCTAAATGCAAAATAAATTAATATTAGTGATATAAAAATATTTTTGTGTGAAAAAAATTGGAAATATATATCATTTCCAAAAGTTTAAAAAAAAAACCTCTTTTAGAAACACATGTATTCTAAAACACATAAACAAACATACTTTGAAAAAGCAAGACACAGTAAAGCTATAGACTCAGAAAGAGCTTACCTGGTGGAGTGGGGCAAGAAAGTGAAAGGAGGGCAAGGTAGAGAGCAACAACAGTAATGCTGTAGATAAGCCAGATAAAGCAAACTTGTTCACAAGGATAATTGGTTATTGAGGACATTTAAGAATATTCTGAAGGATTTGGGAATGATTATTTGGAGAAGCATATTAGTAAATGACAGCTACTGTATTGTTTTGACTTTGATGGAAAATAGACTGGATAGGATTAACAGACTAGAAACAAACAGACTAGAAACAAGAGCAATATGACGCATTTTAAAGTCAATAAGATTAAAGCACGACTGAGATAATTATTGGATTGATTTATACCAAAGGCTGTATTCAAGATTCATTTGAAATATGCATAGTAAGGTCAAGGTAGATTGACATAAATTATACATTTTTGCTGATGCATATTCAGAAAAGCTACCAAAGATCAAAGGTATGATATTTCAATATACTTATTCTGTACACATCTACATTTAATATCTATCATCTAGGTACCTATCTACTTATTATCTATTTATCTATTTCTATTTTGCCTTTTCATATGAAATTCTACGTTTTTCATAAATTTGAGCTAGAGAGTATTTTGATGTGAACATTAAACTAATAAACTTGCAGAGGATAAATGGTTGGATGGCATTACTGACTCAATGGACATGAGTTTGAGCAAGATCCGGGAGTTGGTGATGGACAGGGAAGCCTGGTGTGCTGCATTCCATGGGGTCGCAAACAGTCGGACACAACTGAGTGACTGAGCTGACTGACTGTGGCTCAGTAGTAAACAGTTCCCCTGCAATGCAGGAGACCTGAGCTCAATCGCTGGGTGGGAAAGATCCCCTGGAGGATTTCATGGCAACCCACTCTGGTATTTTTGCCTGGAAATCCCATGGACAGAGGAATCTGGCAGGCTATAGTCTATGGGGTTGCAAACAAAAGGACATAAATTGAAGTGACTGAGCATGCAAGGACACATGCATACGTAAATTACTTTCAACAATTCTATGGAAAAGTAAAAATGTAGAAAAGGGCAAAGAGAATTTAGGCATTTGAACTGGAAAGGAAGGTTGCAAGACTCAGTAAGTTGGCTAGTGCAGACTTTATGAGAAAATAGATGATTTCAGCAAAGACTTGAAGGTAAACACTCAGTTGTATCTGGGAAAACATTTCAGCAATGGGAAGGGGTAAAATACAAAAATTGCCTGTAATTTAAGAAAAACAGGGAGGTCAGTGTGACTGGAATGTAGGGAGAGAGGGTGGATAGTAGAGGAAATGAGATAAGTATGAGGGCATAACAGGGTACAATGTAATTTGACCCAGGTAGGCCTCTACACAGGTAGACTCTTCTAAGGATATAGACTTTAACTCTGAATAAAATGGAGTATGCTTGTGGAGGTTTGAGCATGAGAGCTGTATTTTTAAAGGATCCCTGGATTTTGTGTTGAGAATAAACTAATAAAGGGTAGAGTCATGACTAGAGCAGTGAAATCAACTGTGAACTACAGTGAGAGCAAAAGGTTATGGTAAAGCTGATCCTCTGAAATACAAGTTAAAAAGGTGAGTCCTACAACTACAAGACTCTGGGGACAATCTCCACACATCAGACAAATGCTCTAGTATCGTCATGAAGAATACTACTCTCAACTCAGGGTCTGAGGTGATGTCTCCAAATATAAGTTGAATAGGCATTGGGTGTGCCAAAAAATTTGTTTGGATTTTCCGACAGATGTTACAGAAAAACTTGAATTAACTTTTTAACCAACACAATAGATATCTACAAAGCAAAGTATTATAGAGCATATAAATGAGAGAATAAAACCATAATAACACTTTCTTCATTTATAAAAAGTCAAGCTTATATAACTATTTGAAAATTACCTATCCTGGCTTTTGCACATATATATAGATAAATAAATATGTTAAAGAGTCACTGATATAAGTGAATCACAAAAATATAGGTTCCAGACCTTAAGGAGATATTTTTATCCCCATTCCTTTTTCTCCAGATCCCAGAATCTATCTGGAACATAAGAGAGACTCTATAATTAGTCACTGAAATAAGTATTAAATGAACAAAAGAATATTAATATCTGCTACAATGTCAAATAAGAGGTTTTAAAAGAAAATTATTGTTTAAAGTATGGAAATTTGCTATTTTAATTGCTTTAGCTCTTCAAAATTATAATTTTAACTGTATCAAAATATTTTCTAATTTAGATTCAAAATTTACTTTTACTATTAAAGTGCTGTCTATTTTTTTATTGCAACAGGCTGTTTTAGTTTCTTATGTTATGCATAATACATTTCTTATGAAATGTATTATAAAAATATTTTAAAATTCATAAAATTTCACCCAAACTTAGTCTGTTTTTTATATAACAGTGTAACTACATATGCCCAATTTTTAAGACAGTTTGAAATAATTAATTCAAATTCTCTATCTCTCTAAGATTTTCTTTATGACATTTGAAGCCACTTTTTTTTAATTCAAAAAATATTTATCCTGCGCTATTTGTCAATTTGAAATGTAGGGTTAGTACTAAAATTAAAACCATGGGAATATATCAGAATACCAATTTACGTTAGAATTTTAGATATGGATGACCAAATAAAGTGTTTTTTTAAGATGTAATCTACTCGTGGTGAAGATGATGTGAAGATTTTTGAAATGACAACAAAGGATTTAGAAATCACATAAATTTAGTTAATAAAGCAATGGCAGGGTTTGAGAGAATTGGCTCCAATTTGGAAACTCTGTGGGTTAAACAGCACTAAACAGTGTTGTATGATACACAGAAACTGTTAGTGAAATGAAGAATCAGTCAATGTGGCAAACTTCATTATTATCTTATTTTTAAAAACTGCCACAGCCACCCTCACCTTCAGCAACTACCAGCCCAGTTAGTATGCTATCATCAGCATCGAAATAAGACCCTCCACCTATGGGCCAGGTTTTTAGACTCCTGGGAAAGGTGGCCTGGAGAAGGGCATGGCAACCTACTCCAGTACTGCTGCCTGGAGAATCCCCAAGAGGAATCAGATGGGCTGCAGTCCACGGGTTGCAAAGAGTCAGACACAACTGACTGACTAAGCAACAGCAATAACCAGCAGAAAGACTATGACTCACTGAAGGCTTACATGATGGCTAGTGTTATTTAGCAGTAACGTCCTTTAATGAGGACATTCTCTTTTTAGACATAATGGCATCACACATTTAATAAGTTACAGTAGAATATGGATATAAATTTTATATAAATTGGGAAACCAAAAAATTCAGCTGACTCATTTCATTGCTACTTTACCTTTATTGCAGTGGTTTGAAACTGAACTCTCAGTACCTCTAAGGTATGCCTCTACATGACAATATGCCAAATTTTCATGGTATATCTTACTCCCTAAAGATTGTGTTGAGAAGATATTATTAGGTAAAATGATTGCTTCTAAAACTTTCCAGATCTATGAAGTGGAAAATAAGACATAAATGTTTTCTAATAATTTAATAAACAGGTTTAAAGCTATTTGCTGTAAGAGTTTTGAAGCCAATACAAGCAATCAGACTGTTTGGGGAGTTTTAATTTATTAGTGTTTTGTATGGATATTTTTTTCCTTCAAGGAAATAAGAAGCCTAGACAACACTAAGCAAACCATAGAGAAACACTGGGGACTACAACTCAAGGTTTAATGGGACTATGAACTCTCTGGTTTGTCAAGAAATTGGGAGGAAGAGCCTACTAAGAAATGTGAACTTAAGAGGTGCTGAAAATTCCTTTTATTTGCTCAAGAAAGGCATGTCAGTGCATGAGTTTTCCTCCTTAGTACCATCTTCTGCCTTCTGACACAGTTTAAAAACCCTCAGTACAATAGCCACCTCTAAATACTTTTTTGAGTTCCTCCTATGACTTCCTTTAAGCTACTCATATGAATAATAATCATCCTAACAGTTATAAATGAATATATAGTACAGTTTCAGCAGATTGTAGGACATATTTGCAGTATTATAATTATCATGTAGAAATGGATATATTTGTATAATTTGTCATTGGCCAAATTTATTTCACTTTGCTTCCACAAGTTTACAAACTCTTAAATGATATTTTCAACATGTGCTTGAAATGCTCAGAAATCCTTATGATACAATTTTAATAAAAGAAGTAGCAAAAAGAATATATTTTCCCAAAATACTTTCTGAACTCTACATTTCTAAATTTTTAACTAATCTTTGGATGGTTAAATGATTAAAAGTTGTATTGTGCTGACACATGACAATAAATTAATCTTTGGATGGTTAAATGATTAAAAGTTGTATTGTGCTGACACATGACAATAAATATGGTAAACTTTATAAAAGTGTAAAATTATTTGATAAACATTTGCAGGCAAAGTAGTCAAGAAAGGAAAATGTTTCACTGATATTGTTTCTGTAAGTAAGTAAGTCTTCCTTAACTTTCTCATAAAATATTCACATAAATTTAGCTCAAAATTCCTGGACACAAATCATTTCTAACCAGGATCCTTGTATTCTGTGGTTTCTATAATAAGCAGAGGCAAAGATTGTTTCCTCCCTGAGAAGAAAAAAATATTCCTTGAAGTACTTTAAATGAATATAATGCGATTTATGAAAGATTTTAGACTTTGACAACATCTTTGCGATTGTAATCCCAACTATTTCCTCAGTTGGCACTGTTTAGTAAAGTATGCTTATTTTTTCACTCATATCAGTATCAGTATCAGTTCAGTTGCTCAGTCGTGTCCCACTCTTTGCAACCCCATGAAACACAGCACTCCAGGCCTCCCTGTCCATCACCAACTCCCGGAGTCCACCCAAACCCATATCCATCGAGTCAGTGATGCCATACAGCCATCTCACCCTCTGTCATCCCCTTCTCCTCCTGACCCCAATCTTTCCCAGCATCAGGGTTTTTTCCAATGAGTCAACTCTTCTCATCAGGTGGCCAAAGTACTGGAGTTTCAGCTTCAACATCAGTCCTTCCAATGAACGCCCAGGACTGATCTCCTTTAGGATGGGCTTATTGGATCTTCTTGCAGTCCAAGGGACTCTCAAGAGTCTTCTCTAACACCATAGTTTAAAAGCATCAATTCTTCGGCGCTCAGCCTTTTTCACTGTCCAACTCTCACAACCATACATGCTTGTACTAATAAAATTATTCTACGTTATTATGCTCATTGTCTGTTACTCTAAAATGCATGTATATCAAAGTTATTTTATGTTTTAAAATGATCTTTTTCTTTCTTTTCTTTTTTTTTGAGTGGCAGCCCAGTACAGTATTCTTGCGTGGAAAATACCATGAGTACAGGAGTCTGGTGGGCTACAGTCCACGGGGTCACAGTCAGGCACCACCTAGTGGCTGAGCACATGTGTCTCTGCGTGTATTTGTCATTCCATTATTATGCGACTGACATCCAAAGTTACTATTGCTATTTTGGTTTACTTTTCAAATTTTCATTGTTATGACTAAGCATTTGCTTTATAATACTAACATCTTTCTTGAAAATATTGGCGTAATTACCTTATTGGAAAAAAATCATACTAATTTCCATTTTCTTATACTGTACTGGAAATGTCTATTTTTAATTTTGTGAAGTGGTACCCTAAGTTAACAAGCCATCACAGTTAAACACCAAAAAGTTAATAAATATGATACAACCTATTTCCAGTAATATGAAATGATACAGACATAGATATACCCAATATACTGTAGCCTAAAATTGTTCTTGTTCTATCATTAAGTTGTCTCTTTGCAACCCCGTGGACTGTAACCCATCAGGCTCCTATTTCCTGCTTGGCAGGCGGATTCTTTATCACTGAGGTACCTGGGAAGCCCAACCTAAAATTTGGCAGCTGCTAGTGAGAGAAAGATATGGCTCCAAACTATGAGCCCCATAAGTTGGAAGGTGTGCAATATGCTACTGGGGAACAGGGGAAGGCAATTACTAACAGCATCAGAAAGAAATGAAGTGGCCGGGAAAAAGCGGAAATGTCGCTTAGTTGTGGAAGTGTCTCACGGTGAAAGTAAAGTCTGATGCTGTAAAGAACAATATTGCATATGAATCTGGAATGTCAGATCCATGAAACAAGGTAAATTGGATGCGTTCAAGCAGGAGATGGCAAGAGTAAACATTTACATCTTAGGAATCAGTGAACAAAAATGGATAGGAAAGGGTGAACTTAATTGAGGTCTACCTCTATATATAAGAATTTCTCAGAAGAAATGGAGTAGCCCTTATCATCAACAAAACAGTCCAAAATAGAGTACTTGGGTGCAGTCTCAAAAACAGCAGGATGATCTTAGTTTGTTTAAAAGGCAAATCATTCAACACCACAGTAATCCACGTCTATGCCCCAACCACTAATGCTAAAGAGGCTGAAGTTGAATGGTTCTGTGAAGACCTATAAGAACTTCTAGAACTAACAAACACCAAAAAAGATGCCCTTTTAATCAATAATGGATTGGAATGCAAAAGTAGGAAATCAAGAGATATCTGGAGTAACAGGCAAGTTTGATCTTGGAGTACAGAATGACGCAGGGCAAAGGTTAACAGGTTGTTGTTTTTTTATTTTAAAGAGAACACACTGGTGATAGCAAACACCCTCTTCCAACAACACAAGAGGCTACACTACACACAGACATCATCAAATTGTCAATACAAAAATAAGGCTGATTATATTTTTTGCAGCCAAAGATGGGGAAACTCAATGCAGTCAGCAAAAGCAAGACCTGGAGCTCCAATCATGAGCTCCTTATAGCAAAATTGAGGTTAAATTGAGAAAGTAGGGGAAACAAGTAGCTCATTCAGGTATATTCTAAATAAAATCCCTTCTGGTCGTGCAGGGGAGGTGACAAATAGACTCAGGGGATTAGATCTGGTAGACAGAGTGACTGACAGAGGTTTGTACCACTCTATAGGAAGCAGTAACCAAAATCACCCCACAAAAAAAGAAATGCCAGAAGGCACAGTTGTTTTCTGAAGAGGTTTTACGAATAGCTGAGGGAAAAAAGGCATGGGAAAAAGGGGAAAATATACCCAACTGAATGCGGAGTTCCAAAGAATAGCAAGGAGAGATAAGAAAGCCTTCTTAAGTGAACAATGCAAGGAAATAGAGGGGAAAAAAATAGAATGGGAAAGACTGGAGATCTCAAAAATATTGGAGATATCAATGGAATATTTCATGCCAGGATGGGCATATAAAGGACAGAAATGGTAAGGAAGCAGACAGAAGCAGAATAAATTAAGAGCAGGTATTAAGAATTCACAGCAAAACTATACAAAAAAGATCTTAATGACCCAGATAACCATGATGGTGTGGTCAACCACCTAGAGCCAGATATCCTGGAGTGTGAAGTCAAGTGGGCCTTACAAAGCATTTCTATGAAAAAAACCAGTGGAGGTGATGGAATTCCAACTGAGCTTTTTCAAATCCTGAAAGATGACGCTGTTAAAGTGCTGCACTCAATATGCCAGCAAAGTTGGAAAACTCAGCAGTGGCCACAGGACTGGAAAAGTTTTCAATTCCAAAGAAGGGCAATGACAAAGACTGTTTTAACTACCACACAATTGTGCTCATTTCACAAGCTAGCGATGTAATGCTCAAAATTCTTCAAGAGATGCTTCAAACATATGTGAACTGAAAACTTCCTAATGTACAAGCTGGGTTTCAGAGAGTCAGAAGAATCAGAGATCAAATTGACATTTGCTGGCTCATGAAGAAAGCAAGGGAATTTCAGAAAAAAAAAATCTACTTCTGCTTCATTGATTATGCTAAAGCCTTTGACTGTGAGGATAACAACAAACTGGAAAATTCTTAAAGAGATGGGAATATCAGACTACCTTACCTGCCTCCTAAGGAACCCGTATGCAGCTCAAGAAGCAATAGTTAGAAATGGGCATGGAACAAATGACTGGATCAAAATTGAGAAAGGAGTATGAAAAGGCTGTATATTGTCACCCTCCTGATTAACTTGTATGCAGAATAAATTATGCAAAATGCTGGGTTGTATGAGTCACAAGCTGAAAACCAAGATTGCTAGAAGAAATAACAACTTCAGATGTGCAGATGATACCATTCTAATAGCAGAAAGTAAAGACAAACTAAAGAGATGGAAGTGAAAGAGGAAAGTGAAAAATCTGGCTTAAAACTCAGCATTCAAGGAACTAAGATCATGGCATCCTATCCCATCATTTCATATCAAATAGAAGAGAAAAAGTGGCGAGAGTGACAGATTTTATTTTCTTGGGCTCCAAAATCACTGCAGTTGGTGTCTGCAGCCATAAAATTGAAAGGCGCTTGCTCCTTTGGAAGGAAAGCTATGACAAACCTGGATAGCAGATTAAATGCAGAGATATCACTTTACCAACAAAGGTCTGTATAGTTAAAGCCATGTGTTTTCCAGTAGTTATGTATAGATGTGAGGGTTGGACCATAACTTCTTTATGGCTGAGGGCTAAAGAATCAATGCTTTTGAATTGTGGTGCTGGAAAAGACTCTTGAGATCCTTTGGGCTGCATGGTGATCAAACCAGTAAATCCTAAAGGAAATCAACTTTGAATATTTATTGGAAGGTTTGGTGCTGAAGCTGAAGCTTCAATACTTAGGTCGTCTGATGCAAAGAACCAACTTACTGGACAAGATCTTCCTGCTGGAAAGATTGATGGCAGGAGGAGAAGGGGTCAGCAGAGGAAAAGATGGTTAGATAACATTGCTCACTCCATGGACATGAATTTGAACAAAATACAGGAGATAGTGAAGAACAGAGGATCTTGGTGTGTTGCAGTCCATGGTATCCCAAAGAGTTGGACCTGACCAAGTGTGTCAAGTAATGAAGTGACTGAACAACAAATGGGAAACACAATTAAGTAAGCTTATTTTATTGAAGAAATTTTCATGCCATTCTTGAGAAAATTCATGTAAATGTATTAATAACTGCTTTAAGCATGTTTTTTTTCCTCCTAGTTGTTTCCTGTAGTTAGACCTTGTACCTGCTGTACACATTCCAAATCTCTTTATTGAATATAATAAAATCAAAGAAATACTATAAGCAAGTACTTTAGAATTAGACTTGATTTCTTTCACTTGAGTTTTATGATTGCCCTCCCTCAAGTTTATGGTCATTTATAAAAAAGAATTAAAAACATGGGAAAAATACTAATGAATAACACTCACCATCTCCTGACCCCTGCCAAAAAAACCCAGGAAAATCCAAAAAATACTAATTCTGTCAAATAAGGATACAATTCAAGCTATCCCCTTACAAATGAAAATTGCTAAATATTAATGTTTCTTTATGTGAGCATATTGAAACAGTCATTTGTAAATATAGTAAAATTTACAATGAATAGCTGAAATTTATTTGTTAAACAAAGTGAAGACTGATCTTTCACAGGATTAAGTTGCTCATGAAATAGGCTACTTTTAGTTTCCCAAATCATACTGAAATATTTTATTATGAGTCTCTAAGCATCAATTCTTCAACATATAATTGACAGTATAAATGTATAGGTCCAAAAAAATTAAGATTAAGTTTATTTAAAAAAAAAAGTCATTTAGCTGAGACCTGGGATTTAAGCAGAGAGCTAGATATATGAATTTCACTCTTTCTTCATGGAGTTTTACAATTTTGTAGGACAGGCAAACATTAAGCAAATAAATACAAAATTCACTGTAATGATCGAAATACAAGTCAAAGTTATGATTCAATCAATGAATATTATGGGGAAAAGGGAACGGCTAACTAAATAGAGTGTAACAAGACTATGCGAAATTTAGAGGAATAAAAATGAAAGCAGAAGTCTACCAGACTGAAAAAAAAAAAAAATGATTAAATCAGACATAAGAAACAGAGTCTATAAAATCACTGAGCAGGAAGTAGCTTGTCATATCCCAGGAAATGAGAAAGCCAGAGTCTGAGGATGTATCCAAGAGGTAGGTAGGTTCAGTATTATTATTTGGGTTCTAATATCACATTGAGTTATACTCAACTACGTTCTGGGAACAAGTGAATGGTATTGATGGATTTTTAAGATGAGTGACATGATGTTGTTAATCACGATGAAAACAGTTTGGGGGAGAAGTGATTTAGAATGTTAATAGAAATCCCAACCAGGAAACTACTAATGTTCAGGTGAGAGATGTTGGTGGATTAGTGGGTGGTAAGAGGAGACAATATAGAAAATGCTTACTTGTTGATTTTATGTTGTGTGGGAGAAAAAAGTAGGAATCAAGATGGCAATTAAGATTCCAGTCAAAATGCAGGGTAAATCTCATGTTGTATTCTTACAAATGGAGAAGGTAATGGCAACCCACTCCAGTACTCTTGCCTGAAAATCCCATGGACGGAGGAGCCTAGTAGGCTGCAGTCCATGAGGTCGCACAGAGTCGAACACGACTGAAGCAACTTAGCAGCAGCAGCAGCAGCAGCAGCATTCTTACAAAAACAAAAGTTTTAAAAATAAAATGTGTAATATAATTTAAATATATTAAAGAGGCATCAAGAGCAAGCAATCACAGTAAGACATTGTATGTATATCTGTTAATAATAAAACTTTCCAAATGAAGGAATAGAGAGAATGGGAGAGATAATATTTCAAAGATACTTGCTGAGAACATTGGAGAATTTAAAGACAACATGAAAGCATGCAATTTCAGGCTTGGAAAGTACAATTAATCCCACAGTGGTTATAGAAAAACTAATCAACATCAAAAAATACCATAGCGAACTTTTTAATCACCAAACACATTGAGAATGAAGAGCTTATTTTCAAAGAAGTGAGTTATTTTGATTTACCAACAGCAGCAATTTAAGCCATACACAATGGAATAATGGCTTGTAAGTGATAAAGTTTATAATTTTAAGTGCAATAAATTAAGATTTAAGGATGAGGGAGAAATGAAAATATATTTCAAATGTAAAAATGGAAAGATTTTACTACTGACAGACCCATCAAAGGAATTTTTGAGGAATGTGTTTCAGGAAGCAAGAAGAATGCATAATCAGAAAAAATTTAAATATGATTGCCTAAACAACCATGTGAAATAATAATAATATACTATTGGGCTTAAAGTAATAAGGAAGTAAAAATAATGGATAGCAAAGATAGTATGATGGGAAAGTGAGATGACTTAAAGTTTTAGGAATATTATTTCTAGGGGAAGAAAAGAGATATATTGATTTCTGTTAGAGTTTTGTTAAGGGAAATAGACAGTCCAACAAAGGGAAACTTAATACTTCAACAGATTGTAAAGAAGGATGAAGATGAAAAAGAAGGACAATATGAGCAGAGTAAATAACACTTCAGTAAGGTGGTAAAAGTAATGCAAATATATTTGCACTGAAACAGGCATAAATATTCTCTATTTCATACTTTAATATAGATTGTCAAAAACTGGAAGAAAATTAAATCAATGGAAATCCTGCATGAATTTGACATTGCTAATGTATGAACAGACTAGTTTCAAAATAAAGACTGAAATGGCATTGGATGGTTGAAAATAAAACATATTAAACATTTGACATGTACCTAAGATGTGCTTAGAAAGTAATCTGTAGTATTAGTGAATACATTTTTTTTAAGTTGAAAATTGATGCTTATGAAAGAACAGCAAACAAACAATGAAAATAGCAATGGCAATTTTTTTAAAAAGTGATAAAATTGCAAAGAATCAAAAGAGAAAAAAAGTTCTTACTTGAAAACAACATGATTGTATAACTAGTTATAAGGTATAAAAAATCACACAAACTAATAGAATTAATGTGACTTTAGCAAAGTTCCTGGATACAAGATCAAAGTATACAAATCAGTTACTTTTAAGCAATTATAGATAACATAGAAATGATACTAATAACTAGCCATTTACTATAACAGTAAACATTTATAGGAATAAATCTAATGGAATATGTATAATGGCTCTACATTGAAAATTCATAGGTAGGAAAAACCAAATTAAACTTAAACAAATAGATTAAATCATCTTCAGGACTTTGAAGATTCAGTATTGTTAAGGATCAATTTATTTATAGATTGAACATATTAAATTTTAAATCTGGTAGGATTTTTTTTCTGTAGAAATTAACAATGTGTTTTAATAATGTGTATGGAAATAAAATGGGCCAATAATAGCCATAGAAATATGAAAGGACTACAAAGATGGATGAATTTTTATTTAATACTAGAAGAAATATCAAATTTCTAGATTAATTTTAGTAATTAAACTTTTCATTTTAAAAGTACATAGTACTGAATTTAGATTCTGTATAACATGAAATAATGTCTTTGCTCAGAAGGCTCTGAAATGTCTGCATATTCCTGTGCATTAAATGTCTCTTAATTTTAATTTCTAATTTGATAAATGCCAAAAAGTATAACCAAATAAAAGAAAAAACTTTGGGGTTTAACAATATTTTAAAACTGTAAAGGGGACCTGGAGGTCAAAAATTTTGAGAGCACTGATATGAAATTGCAGTAGATTGGGTTCTCAGTCAGGAGAGATTTAGGTGCCAGTTACGTGTTCTATATTTTTCCTTTGTAAGTAATAACCAAAATACTTTTCAGTCACAACAATACTGCTTATCATCCAGCATTCATCCCAAAAAGAGTTTCACTGTGAATACAATTTTTAGGTGTTTGTCTTGGAAGGTGAAATTCCCACATGGTCTCTTCTCTTACCTGGGTTATAATGGTTTATTTTTAAAGATATGATTATGCCAGCTTAGTGATATGAAGTAAAAACCATTAGAAGGTAAGAGTGAGAGATATATTTGGTGAAATACTTGACATATGACAATGAAGAGAAACTTCTGAGAATAAAAATATCTAATAAGAATTTTTAATTTTTAAAACTTATCATTTGCAGTAGGTTAGTCCTTTTCTTTTCCTAATCTAGGCATTGAATATACAATGATGAACAAGATGAACAGATTTCCTACCCCAGTAACTTGATTATTTTTGTTTTTATTTTCTCATCCCACTAGATTATAATTTGAGTGAAGAAATCTTTGTCACTTGATCATTAGCACTCCCAATAATGTCTGATAAGTGTATAACTGAATCTATATGGTGACTGATGAAGTGAAGGCAGGGAAGATGGCTCCTCCTTTAAATTGTAAGGCCCATGAGGGCCTAAATTTTTGCTGTTTTGGTTACTAATTTCGCCAAAAGTCAGTCAGTAACAGTGAGTATAACATAGAAATTGAATACATATTTGTTGAATTAATAAATGCTGAATTGCCTCTTTCTGATTCAGTCCTCTGGGATCTTACAAGGTAATACTGAACGAGTACAAAGAACCCGAAGGTCATACCTTCATTTGCTTCAGTGGGACTTAGAGTATTCATTAAAAATCGTCAGATAACAGAAAGAAAGATAATATATGACAGTTGCTAGATCTCTGAATTGTTAAACAGACAATAGCATTCAAAATCACAAATGCCTCACTTACTAAATGAGACACGCTGCATACACAGTTTGAGATTTGAAATAAGAGGATAAACAGTATCTACCTCAGGATTTGTTGTCACAGTTAAAGGATATCATGCATGAAGGTACAAAGCAGCATCTTATCCACTATGGGCATTCAATAAACTTCTGTTTCCTGAATAGAAGAAATGAGAGAAATCGTCCTTTAAATATAATTATTGGAGAATTTCCTTTAAGGCTTATGTAGCTAAAAAAAAAAAAAAAATAGAAAGATACTTGACTGTATTTTTTTAAAGGTGTGGAGTGATCGAGACAAAAATATAGTCATTTATAGAGAATGTAGAAATAATATTGTGCCTCTGTGACTATATTTAACCTGAAATGTTTGAACTGCAAAACACATTGAACAGAGAACATCAGGTAAACTCACTTTTAAAGAATCCAATCTAGCTGATGAGTCTCTAGTTATATCTCTGTTTTACACAATTTGCTCTATACCAACAGAATACTAATTATTTAGGTGGATTACTCAGCTGGCAGAGAACTTTATCAGAAAGACAGGCTTGATACAGACAATTGAAAGTTAGCTAATGAAGAACACTGAAACCAGCTTGGTAGAATGTTAATTAACTGCCCTCATTTGGGGGGAAAAACTGAAACTTTCACGTGTAAAATAACTCCACCTGTGTCAACATTTTATATTTGCTAGGACTCAATATGATTTCAATAAATATAGTTTCACTCTTTTTAAATTTAAAATATATGCTAGATTTTGCCCTAGATATGGCTATTGCTCCAAACATGATTTTTATTTTCCCAGATAGAAAAAATTCTTTTCTTATAAAAGAAAACCAAAGAATAAACAATGGTCATGGAACTGCCACATTACACATGTCCAATTCTCCCTTTTAATTTTGCTTAATAATTAGAAGGCCTGATATTATTTATATTAATAGATGAAGGATGGAGCCTTTACTGGTACCAGGAATTCCTTTTGTCATATTTTAAAATAAAAGTTTAGATGCTATTCTTGGACAATGACAATTTTCTTAGATCAGTGGAAAGCCCATGATGTCTTAATGAATTACTGTAACTATTAAGTACATTATAATTATCTGGGAAAACGGGGGGGAGGGAGTAGTGTAATTTACTCGTTTTGAGTATTACTTATGCCTAAACCCTATGCTAGTAAGTGTAGAGTTATGGTGTCGATATAAATTTTGAACACTGAATGAAAAATCGGGTTTACAGGAATACTTCAAATCAAACATTGTGTGTATGCATGTTTAGTCGGTCAGTCATGTCCAACTGTGCAGCCCCTGAACTGTAGCCTGCCAGGCTCCTCTGTCCATGGAACCTTCCAGGTAAGAATACTGGAGTGCGTTGCCGTCTCCCACTCCAAGGGATTTTCCTGACCCAGGGATCTTGCATTCTCTGCACTGGAAGATGGAGTTTTCCCTGGTGGCTCAGTTGGTAGAGTCCGTCTGCAATTCAGGGGACCCAGGTTTGTTTCTTGATTTGGGAAGATTCCTTGAAGAAGGAAAAGGCAACCCACTCCAGGATTTTTGCCTGGAAAACCCCCGTGGACAGAGGAGCATGGCCGGCTACAGCCCATGGATTCACAGAGTTGGACTCACTGAGCCTCTGAGCAGTGCCACCTGGGAAGCCCAACAAACGTTTTAACCATGTGGAAAGTTTTATATAGCAACTTAGTGAAATGTGTTCTCTCAAGACTCATTTCTATTTATTTGTCCTCTCTAATTATTTGACTTGATTCTGATATATGAAATACCTTTTCTCTTCAACTATAATGACTCTCTTCAGGAATTCTATCACTTTTTGCTTCTTTCAGTTTTGATGCTTAAAACTTGCCATCACTTGAGTGATCTTTCAATTAGCACCTCTCCACTAATATAATCTTCTGTGAACTTACTTGTTTGTCTGGCTTGTTTATTAAAAACAGGATTAATTAATGATCTCTGTGATATTTGTTATGAATAATTCTCTTTTTTATTTTAATTCAGACTTGCCTGGCATATGATGATGCCAATCAGTAACGTGAGTATTAGATTAAAAAAGAACTACAAATTGACTGAAATCAACAACTAGAGATGGGAGACTAAAGTTATGATGAAGCTGTCAGAATTTTCATTAACAGTATCCTACTATTCTAGCAAACACTTAAATAGTTCAGCTGAAGAAAAAGAAAGCAAGGAGTGTGCTTGACACTTGTAATCAAATTAACAAATAAAACCCCATATGAAATTTATGATAAATATTAGAAGTCAGATATAGCATCTGTTTCATGAAAAAATAACTTTATATATAAATGTTATTAAGGTGTTATTAAATATGTTATTTCAATTCTCATTTTAATGCTAGTTCATATTATTAAGCAAACACACACAAAGTCAGTTATAATTCACCGATAGATTGAGTTAAAGTAACATGTCAGTATAAATATAAATGGTGATATCCCTGAATATATAATATTAAAAGAGTGAAAATACTTCATTTAGGTTGACTTTGTACCTCTACCAAAAGAGAAAAAGGCAGCATTTAAGCGTCCCTTTGAGAGAAAGCTAATGGCACATTTCAATTTGAGGTAATTCTTTTCATTGTATGAAAAGGGTATACACGGTCATGACAACACACTGTTAATGAATGGGTGTATCAGGTATTGAATGAATGCTCCTCTCCGACTTGGTTAGTGAGAAGGAAAAAAGAAAAAAGTATTGTTTTAAAAAGTTGCTTGCAGTTGAAATGACTGAAATGACTTGCTCTGAGAGGGTGGCAGCATCATTCTAATCTTTACTGAAGGAAAATAATCTTGATTGGCCTCTTTGGTGATTAAAGACCAGGCATGTGGTGCCTTTGCTATTATCTACATGGGAGATGGGCTTCCCTGGTAGCTCAGTGGTAAAGAATCCGCCTGCAGTGCAGGAGTCACAGGAGATGCAGACTCGATCCCTGGGTCAGCAAGATTCCCTGAAGGAAGACATGGCAACCCACTCCAGTATTCCTACCTGGGGAGTCCCATAGACAGGGAAACCTGGCAGGCTACAGTACATAGGGTCACAAAGAATCAGACAAGATTGAAGCAAATTAGCTCACAGGCATGCACATCGGAGATAGGTAAATAAGAATTAAATTGTTCTGTAAAGTGACATAAGTGGGACATTTGTGCTGGGCAGATGATGCTTTGAAAAGAGAGTAGGAGAAAGGATGAGAAGGCTGAGGTGAGGCAAGGCAGGCAGGAAGTGGGGTTGGGTCAGAGTAAAGGATAGTCACTTGGTGGACATTTGAGCCTCCTTCCATTTTCCGTCATGGTCTGATCAGCAAGACTTTAGAAATGATACATAACTTTCAGTTTGAAGATATGTGTGTGTGTGTGTGTGTGTGTGTGTGTGTTGTAATTGTTTTCTTTAACAGTCAAAATTTGGTAATGACCTACATACACAGCAATACTCTCCAGTAATGCTGCCTTGGGCAATGAAGAACGTGAGAACATAGGCCTTGAGGTTCTGATAACGTTTAGAACTGTATGACTAGAGGCCAGACATCAACAGCTCAGTGTATTGATTGAGAGTCTGTTTACTGTTGAGAAACAAGTAGTAGCATTCACCTTCCAGGCTCAATAAATCTTTTCACGTAACCAAACTAAAAGTTGAAGAATAAGAATCCCAGATGATATATTCTAACAATGTCTCAGACAGTGTCTAGCAGTATCAGCAATGTTAAATAACTCACGATGATTCAACATTATATTTACCATTGAAGAAACATTTTTCGTTCTTTCTAATGAGGAAATACATAGAAAGGTATGAGTAGCTCTGAGAGAGAGAACCGAGCTTATGAAAAGAAACTTTCTACAGAGAAGTATATTTCATGTGATGAGTTGGATGTTCATGTGGACATATAGACATACCTATGATTCTTAATAATTTAAAAAAATGCACAGAAGTGTTAGATTTTAAGAGATGTATCAGAGAAGGGTAGTAATGGATTTTCACAACCCAGGCCAAGCATGGTCTTAATGATTCTCATGCACTTTCAATTTAAGCTTTCAGAAAATTAATCACGTTAAACCATTTTATGTGCTGAAATAACCTGGCTTTTTTATTACATAATTGTTGGACATGGTGGGGTAAAGTTGTTTGAGCATTTTTATGGCTCTCAGGTGGATAATAGATCACAGTTCTATATAGCAGCTCTAACTAGAAAACATCATGCACTTCTCTATCTTGTCAGTATAGGTTCTCTTTATATAAGTCTTAGGATGTAAGAGAACTTTGGTGACAACAAGAGAAATTTCTAGTGACAAGGGTTCTTGACCTGTGCATACAACTATAATTTAAAATACAAGAATTCAAACCCCATGACTTTAAAGCATCCTCTTATAAGTAGGAGAGATATTTTGTAGAATAAACAAGTTGATAGCATTATTTAAGCTGACTGACATAATTTTAATAAAAATATGGAATACATATCTAATAATTGTCAAAATTGAATGAATAAATGATCATTATAGGAAAAAAAACTTACTTTTCAGCTTCTACCATGACTAATTTTAACATCATAAAAACTGAGATTGATTTCTTTACTGCATTATTTTCTAGTACAGATAGGGCTCACAATAAACACAAAATAACTGGCTGCAATCAATCTTTAGAAGTTCCATGTTTTTTAAAAAACTGTATTTGAAAAAAATCTCCCTTCTCTTTATGAATAATTGCAACTAACTGATACATAGTGAACAAGAAGAGATTTGCGAATGCATTATTTAAGGATATATGTTAATGAAAATGGAAACTGAAATAGTAACCAATTAGTACAAAGAATATGAAGGAAAGAAAACCCTTCAAAACACAACAAGGGCTACACTTTTCATTTTCTAAGTAGCATAATGAGTAGTGTGCGACTTTAGAATAGTGCTTCTTTTGTATCAATTGATCTGTCTTACTAGGAAGTAAAATACATAATTATAAAAAGTAAATTATATAATTGTGAAAGATAGATGAGATAGCTAATATCTCTGATTCAAACTGGTTTTAAAAGGTATCTAAAAATCTGAAGGTTTATGGAAAATTTTGAGCACTTTTTCTAAAATAAACTCCGGGTTCATGTCAATTCTATAACCTATTTTCACTTTTTAAAGTTCTGTTCAATTCCATCACTAAGTCATGTCTGACTCTTTGCGACCCCATGGACTGCAGCATGCCAGGTTTCCCTGTCCATCACCAAATCCCCACAGCTTGCTCAAACTCATGTCCCTTCACTCCGTGATGCCATCAGACCATCTCATTCTCCATCGTACCCTTCTCATCCTGCCTTAAATCATTCCTAGCATCAGGGTATTTCCATTGAGTCAGCTGTTCACATCACAAAGTATTAGAACTTACCCTCAGCATCAGTCCTTCCAATGAATATTCAGAACTGATATCCTTAGGATTCACTGGTTTGATCCCCTTGCAGTCCAAGGGACTCTCAAGAGTCTTCTCCAAAACCACAGTTCAAAAGCATCAATTCTTCTGCACTTTCTTTATGGTCAATATCATATCCATACATGAATACTGGAAAAACAACAGCCTTTATTTATGGACCTTTGTCAGCAAAATAATGTTTCTGCTTTTTAATATGCAGAGGTTGGTCATAGCTTTTCTTCCAAGGACTAAGTGTCTTTTAATTTCATGGTTGCAGTCACTATCTGCAGTGATTTTGGAGCCCAAGAAAATAAAATCTGTCACTGTTTCCATTTTTCCCCATCTGTTGTCATGAATTGATGGGACTGGGTGCCATGATCTTAGTTTTCTGAATGTTGAGTTTTAAGCTAGCTTTTTTACTCTCCTCTTTCACTTTCATCAAGAGGCGCTTTAGCTCCTCTTTGCTTTCTGCCATAAGGATGCTGTTATCTGCATAACTGTGATTATTAATATTTCTCCTGGAAACCTTGATTCTAGCTTGTGCTTCATCCAGCCCAGCATTTCACATGATATACTGTGCATCTAAGTTAAATAAACAAGGTGACAATATACAGCCTTGACATACTCCTTTTGCAATTTGGGAACACTTTGTTGTTCCATGTCCAGTTCTAACTATTGCTTCTTGAGCTGCATACAGGTTTCTCAGGAGGCAGCTAAGGTGGTCTGGTATTCCAATCTATTTAAGAATTTTCCAGTTTGTTTTGATCTGCACAAAGGCTTTAGCATAGTCAATGAAGAAGAAGTAGATGTTTTTCTGTAACTCTTGCTTTTTCTATGATCCAACAAGTGTTGGCAATTTGATTTCTGACTCCTCTGCTTTTTCTAAATCCAGCTTGAACGTCTGGAAGTTTTTGGTTCACTTATGGTTGAAGCCTACTTTGGAGAATTTTGAGAATTACTTTGCTAGTGTGTGAGATGAGTGCAATTGTGTGGCAGTCTGAATATTCTTTGGCATTGCCTTTCTTTGGGATTGTAAGGAAAACTGACCCTTTCCAGTCCTGTGGCCACTGCTGAGTATTGAAAATTGCTGACATATTGAGTGCGTCACTTCAACAGCATCATCTTTTAGTATTTTAAATAGCTCTGTTGGAAATCCAAGACCTCCACTAGCTTTGGTCACAATGATGCTTCCTGAGACCCACTTGACTTTGCACTCCAGGATGTCTGGCTCTGGGTGATTGATCATTCATCATGGTTATCTGGGTCATGACGATCTCTTTTGTATAGTTCTGTGTATTCTTGCCACCTCTTATTAATATTTTCTTCTTCTGTTAGGTACATACCATTTCTGTCCTTTATTGTGCCCATGTTTGCATGAAATGTTCCCTCGGTATCTCTCATTTTCTTGAAGAGCTCTCTAGTCTTTCCCCTTCTATTGTTTTCCTCTGTTTCTGTACATTGATCACTTATGGTGGCTTTCTCATCTCTCCTTGCCATTCTTTGGAACTTTTCATTCAGGTAGATATATCTGTCCTCCTCTCCTGTGCCTTTCATGTCTCTTCTCTTCTCAGCTATTTGTAAGGCCTCCTCAGACAACCATTTTGGCTTTTTACATTTCCTTTTCTTGGGGATGGTTTTGGTCACTGCCTCCTGTACAATGTTACAAACCTCCATCCATAGTTCTTCCAGCATTCTTTCTATCATATCTCTCCCTTGAATCTATTTGTCACTTCTACTGTATAATCATAAGGGATTTGATTTACGTCATCCCTGAATGGCCTAGTGATTTTCCTTCTGTCTTTATTTAAGTCTGAATTTTGCAATAAGGAGTTCATGATCTGAGACACTCAGATCTCGGTCTTCTTTTTGCTCTCTGTATAGAGCTTCTCCATCTTTGGCGGCAAAGAATATAACCAATTTGATTTTGATATTGACCGTCTGGTGATGTCCATGTGTAGAATCATCTCTTGTGTTGTTGGAAGAGGATGTTTGCTTTGACCATTGTGTTTCTTTGCAAAACTCTTTTAGTCTTTGCCCTGCTTCATTTTGTATTCCAAGAGCACACTTGCCTCTTACTCCAGGTATCTCATGACTTCCTACCTTTGCATTACAGTCCCCTATGATGAAACAGACCTCTTTTTTTGGTATTTGTTCTAGAAGGTCTTGTATGTCTTCATAGAGCTGTTGAACTTCAGCTTCTTTGGCATTATGGGTTGAGGCATAGACTTGGATTACTGTGATACTGAATGGTTTGCTTTGGAAATGAACAGAGATCTTTCTGTTGTTTTTGAGATTGCATCCAAGTACTGCATTTTGGACTCTTTGAGGGCTATGAATTGAGGGCTGTGAATTTACTATGAGGGCTACTCCATTTCTTCTAAGGGATTCTTTCCCACACTAGTAGATATAATGGTCAAAGCCATCTCCTGTTTGACCACTCTCAATTTACCTTGATTCATGGTTCTTATGCAATTTTCATAGGTTCTTATGCAATTTTGTTCCAGGTTCCTATGAAATTTTGTTCTTAACAGCATCAGACTTTACTTTCATCATCAGACATATCCACAACTGGGCATTGTTTTCTCTTTGGCTCAGCCTCTTTATTCTTTCTGGAGTTATTTCTCCACTCTTCTGCAGTAGCATATTGGGCAGCTATTGATCTGGGGAGTTCATCTTTCAGTGTCATATCTTTTTGCCTCTTCATAATGTTCATGGGGTTCTCAAGGCAAGAATGCTGGAATGGTTTGCCATTCCCTTCTCCTTTGTTGAGTTAGATGAGGCTGTGATCCTTGTGATCAGTTTGTTTAATGTTCTGTGATTGTGGTTTTCATTCTTTCTGCCCTCTGATGGATGGAGGTTCAGATGGTAAGATATCCAGCTCAATACAGGAGACATGGGTACAATCCCTAGGTTGGGAAGATGCCCTGGGTAAGGATATTGCAAGCCACTCCAGTATTCTTGCCTGGAGAATGCCCATGGACAGAGGAGCTTGGTGGGCTACAGTCCATGGGGTGGCAAATAGTCCGACATGAACGAGTGACTAACCACACCCATAGCCCTCTGATAGATAAGGATTAGAAGCTTGTGAAAGCTTCCTGTGGGGGTATCCTGGTCTTGCTCTGATGGGTAGGGCCATGCTCAGTAAATCTTTAATCCAATTTTCTGCTGAGGGTTGAGGCTGTGTTCCCTCCCTGTAGTTTGGCCTCCTTCAAAAGGACTTATGCCAGCACACCCTGAGGCTCCCAGGACTATTGTATTCAGTGCCTCCAACCCCATGGCAGGTCACTCTCAACCAAGGGCTCTGCCAGAGACTCTTGGACACTCACTGGCAAGTTTGGCTCAGTCTTTTGAGAGGTCATTGCTCCTTCCTCTGGGTCCTGTTGCGCACAAGGTTTTGTTTGTACCCTCCAAGAGTCTGTTTCCCCAGTCCTGTGGAAGTTCTGTAATCAAATCCCACTGGCCTCCAAAGTCAAATTCCCTGGGGGTTCTCAGTCCCTTTGCTGGATCCCAAGGTTGGGAAATCTGTTGTTGGCCCTAAAATTTTTGCAACAGTGCGAGAATTTCTTTGGTATAATTGTTCTCTAGTTTGTTGGTCATCTTCTCAGTGGCTCTATGGTAGGACTAATGGCGATGTTTTCCAAG
This sequence comes from Antilocapra americana, assembly GCA_007570785.1. Classification (NCBI taxonomy): domain Eukaryota; kingdom Metazoa; phylum Chordata; class Mammalia; order Artiodactyla; family Antilocapridae; genus Antilocapra; species Antilocapra americana. The sequence continues at coordinate 10,872,174 of ML663008.1, read as the reverse complement.
AGGACCTATGCCACAACCCCAGGTTTGCAACAGCCAGAGCCCCTGTCCCCGTGGCAGGTCACTGCTGACCCAGTGCCTCCTCAGGAGACACTCAAACACTCCAAGACATGTCTGGCTCAGTCTCTTGACTGAGTCTACTTTTTTACATGTAGGTAACTTTCAGTTTTATTTATAAATGTTTTAGATTCCATACTCTTTAATACATTTTGTCATGAATTACTTATAAATCAATCAATAACTCTAGTAATCGCTATAAGGATAAAATTAGTTTCACAAACTCTTGGTGCATAGCTGAAAATATAAACTTTTATAGTGTGATGATAAAGTATAATAACAAGGCTTATGGTTTAACATGTTTTTCCTGTTTGTTAAAATAGTTGAAAGTTATTCACTTATATCTATTTATCACTAGTAAACCATATTAACCCAAAAGAGAGTTATTACAGTGGTTGAATAAACGTTCTCAAGGGAGCAAAGTCATGGAGGACAATAATGCTGTAACCAAGAGCAGGGGAAGGCAATGAGGTCATGCTAGAGGTGGACTTAGGTGCAGCAGAGTGTATAGGAAAGGAAATAGAAATGAAAGAGGAGTTCAAAGGCAAGATGTTAAAATGTACTGACAAGCAAAACATTAGTGGTTAATGGGCAATAACATTTTAAGATAGGGGTCTCTCAATCTTAAAGATATTGATTTTTGTATTTTTATTACAGGATAAGACACCAAAATTAAATCACCAGCACTTATGTCATTTAAATATCCACACTTTGCTTGAAGGAAATAGAAAATTAATGGTGGACATTTTCCACCTGGTGCTTAAGTCATTCTTTAGTCAAAAATTATGTGATAAGGGATGTGTTTAATTCCTTCAGCCTGTATCTTAGAAGGGACTTTTGATGAATGAATATTTTGCATTATGCCGATTCCTTTATTTCCACAAAGTTATTGAATTTGCCTCACACATTAAAGAGTGTTTTGCTAATATTTTACTTGTAGGTTATTTGATTCAAATTTCAACATCTAAATACATTTAGCTACTCTTAGTTTTTACCACCATTGAGAGTAATACACACACTAACGTGGCCTATACTCCATTAGATAGATATTGCACTGAATTTCATAAATATATTAATATGTACTATAGTTACATTTCTTAGAATATGGCTTCTCCTTTCTCTCTATATATTTTAAATTATTTTATAAATATCACTGATCTAAAACTTAATGGTTGTGTTTTATTTTAGACCCAAGCTTTAATAGGTGAGTTAAATTGTACAACACATATGTAATTAAACCAAGTAAATATAGTTTATATAACTCTTTTTCCATAATATTATCACAATAATTGTCATTATGGGAATTGTCAGTAATTCCTATAAGAGTAAAATCACATAACATATAGTTTCATAGTTGTCTATAATTTGATTTGCTTTCTTACTTCAATTATTATGCAAGGGATTAAAGTAGTTATTGAATATGATCAATATTTTCTCTAAAATTAAACATGTTCTAGCATTCTTTCAGTAATTTTAATTAGTATTTAATTAAATTTTTATATACATTTTAAGTGAGTTATGAAAAATAACAATAATTTTCTATTACTATGTGCCAGAAACAGTGTTTTTTTGGTTCTAAACAACCATAATAAATATACTATCATGTGTAAAACAGATAGATTGTGGGAAGAGACTATATAACACATGGAGCCCAGCCTGGTGCTCTGTGATGACCTAGGTGGGTAGTATGGGTGGAGAGGGAGAGAATGCATATATATGTATATAACATTATATATAGGTATATAAAATTATAACTGATTTGCACTGTTGTGTGGCAGAACCCAACCCAACACTGCAAAGAAATTTTCTTCCAATTAAAAAATAAATTTAAAAAAAAGTAGAAATAAAGTAGATATTGATTCTAATACCCAGTTTCAAAATATTTTTTACAGTATTCTTTAAAAAATTTTTGTTTTTATCAAAATAGCCTCAAAACTCTTAGGAAAAATATAAAATATTAAATAATGTTTTAAATTTTCCAACATATTGCTTTTTTGAGAAAATATCCTCTTTTGGATAATTTGGAACATAATAGTATTCCAAACAACTTGTGATTAGAGGATATTTGGTCCACATTTAAATGTTCTATTTACCATTGAAAGACTTCATCTCAGTATATGTCGGGCAATCATAGAATATCTTTAATTATTCTTGTACAAGATATAAACCCTCACTTTCCTTTAATTTATCTGTCACACCATATTTAGAGTGTGTATTCATTTCTGTACAACATCCTATCAACAGAAACATCCACTTTCAGAGGAAAACAAGTCCTGAGAAACAATACACTTCTCCATAATTTGACTTGCTGGTCTCCCCCATAAAGTGGTTTCAAAAATAATTCACAGGGTTTCTGTGAGAAGTAGATAAGGTAATAGATACAGATGCGTACTTAGAAGACAATATACATTTATAAAAGGTAAGGATATCTTGTATAGAAAGTTTATTTCCTGGAGATTCAGTTTATCGGTAATAGGACAAAAGTCTTCCTTCTTGAGCATTTCTCTGTAGCAAGTCATTGACAAAATTACCAATTTCTTTAATATCTACTTGTGTGTAGGCAATCAGAATGAATTTTATCTGTATTATTTCTCATAAAAAGGTTACTAGATATTTATTCCTTGAAACAGATATAAGATATGGATTATTTCCTAACTGAATTATTTCCCATAAAAAACAAGGTTATTAGATACGTATTTTAACTTACTCACCCTGCTAGACAGGTTATATGGCTTGGATAATTCCACAGTCTCCACTCCAGGTTAGCAAGTGATTATTGAGTTTCTGTCATGAAAACTGCTTACATGGTAATATACTTATTGACTTAATCTGGAATTGTGAAATGACTGTCCTTTATAACACTTAGTGCATCTCAAGAGCCACTGTCTCCCTTGGAGATACTCACCGTGCTGCCACTATGGCGATATATAAACATCAAGAGTCTTTGAAAACGTGAAACTGAGTAACTAAAACTGGCCTTTCAATGAACGTCTACTTAAAAATGTTGTTTTTTTTTATCTGAATGCTCTGAAAATTTTTTTGCATGTCAATATATTTGAAATGATGATAATCTTGAGAATTGAATGCATTTTCCTTTCTGCTTCTTTGCTATTTTTATTCTATATCTGTATATTTAGAAGCATCACAGTTCATTAATAATTAGAAGGTAACCTTTCAAATGTGGAACTTCTAGACTTCAGGTATCACTTTGTATTTTTTAAGATAAATTTCTACAGACTGAAATTCAGGAAAAAGATAAAAGGAAAATATAAAATCAAGGAAAAACTTTCTTTTTAAAACTTGCAGGATGTAGTGTCTCATGAGTGATTGTCAGCTAGTTAATGCATTAAAGGATTATCACTCATGGGTAGTTACTTAAATATTTTTTTCTCTTTTAATGTTGTTTCACTCTTGAAAAAAGATTATTTCCACATGAGATGTGCATATTTCATCCTCACCCTGCATGAAATTAGAGCTAACGTTGGATGGATGAGCTATTTCAAGAAAATTAGCTGAAAATTAAGCTTTCTTCCAAAAAAAAAAAAAAAAAGAAATATTAAAATATTTTCAGAAGAAACAGGAAAATAAATACAGATAGTAATGTCCATGTTTATAACACATTATACAGATTAGGCCAGGCTGGATTCATCCATCAAGTGAAGAGAGGCAGCCTCTTTTGGCTAACTATCTGTGAAGTAGTTTTCCAGACATATAAATTCTATTTCGCATATAAGATTCAGACACACGAAGATCTGAAAGAAAGAACTGAATTTTTTCATGAACAGACAATGAGGCCTCTTTAATAAGAAAAATACAGAATGAAAGCCAGTATTAGAGCAACATTGCTAGACAATCTAAAGAGGGGCACTCTGCATGGGTTTACTATCTGGCTATTCCTTGGATCTTTAGAGACCCAACCAGGCTAGAAATACATATGGTTCTTTTATAAAGCAGCAGCAGAGCAACAGAGTGTTGATATGCAAAATTCAGCCATCTTTTTATTTCTGTATTTTTGCAGGATCTAAGCAAAATTTATACGAACCTTTAAGTAGACTAGAAAACAGCATTCTTTGATCATTTTATTGATTAGAACATAGATGGAAAGGAAACCAGTTCTCACTCTGTAAGAGTGTTGTTATGCAAGGCATCAGAATACTGAAACTCAGCTTGTCTGTTGCCTGAAATGCAACTCAGTTTGCAAGTGGCAGATCTTGGCACTCCAAAGGCTGCCATTGGAGAGTCCCAGTTAAGTTACTAAGGATGTCTGCAAATTCATGCCTGATGGATGGCATTGGAAAATAGAAGGCTGTAGGAGTTGTAAATAGGAATCCACCAAAGTAGTGTGGACAGGAATAAATTATTCATTGGTTTTCTCAGCACTACAAGGACATGAAAACTTGAAACATGCTTAATATCAAGTCAATATGTAGAGGGAAAGAGCTAAAATTAGGGAGCGCTATTAATATGACAATATTTATTCCTGTGTTTGCCTAGAGCCTCCTTATTCATCTGTAATATGTTCCTTTATATTTTCAAAAATCTTTATTTTATGATTATAAAATTGAAACTAGGTAAGACAATTCTAAAATGATGCTCTGTGTGATATACAGAAATTTTGGCATCTCTATATCACAAAAGCATTTTGAAGAATATACATTCTTAATACAGATGAATATACTACTCTCACTGTGCTGCTCACTTGAAGACTAATTCAAAATACTTGAATGAATGCATATGATTCTATAAGAATGCTAGATTCTAGAACAAGCAAAAACCCAAATTTCAACTGTTTTCACACTATTATTTCTTGCTCACATTACAGCCCAAAGAACACATTCATGGCAAGAAAATGCCTTCCATGTGATGACTCAGGAACTTAACAGCTCTTTTTGATTTTCCAAGTCCTCCATATTCAGTTAAGCAGATGGACAGAAATCATGACAAAGACACTCTTGTTTCATAAGCTCCAAGAGATAGAAACGTTATAGACTTCATTCACCAGTGTTCAGAATTTGACACTAGATGCACAATAAAGAAAGACATGCAATACAGGTGTTCTGTTCTATGAAAGAGAAAATATGAATCTTTGTGGATGGCTGAGCATTTCTGGCACATTATATAGTGTTTTACTGTGTATAAGATAGTTTCACATGTATTACTTGATGCTTAAAATAAGACTGAATTTGATTTAGAGAGTTAAAAATTCAGTAAAGAGTTGGCCTAGGACTGAATTTTAATCAATCTAATGCACAATATATAGTGTTTTCTTTCTATAACAGATATTTAACTTAATAAATTTCTTGTGAATAGCTTTATATTTTTTCATGGCATGTTTACCATTGACATAAGCTATAATATTTTATGGTCAAATTCCAAATACCTATTAATGTATGTTTTCCATTAATGCTTTCTGTTTAAAAGCTAATAGAATAAAACTAATTAACTTCTCCTTAAAATCACTATGAGGAATGGTAATTATAATAATGCCATTTGTAAAAAAAAATCATTTTTCATACTAATGGCTAAAATAAGGACAGTGTAGGCAGCTGGCTTTAAAAGTATTTGACCTTAGATCAGTCTATGCCTAAATGTAGCATACATAAGTCAGTAATAAATGCATAACTTATAAACTAATGATAACTATATAACATAAATAAATTACTGATTTCTTTTATTCATATACTATGTAGAAACTACCTGCTCTTCTGAATTTTATTAAAGTATATCATGTCATTTGTGATATGAGAAAATGGGAAGAGAAAAGCCTAGTACAAACACTACAGATTATTTTCATTTACCATATTAATTTGAGGTTTATTAAACAAGGTTTGAAGTCTAATACCTGTGAAATCATTAATTTCCCTGTGATAGTCACTTGCCTTCTCCTCCAAATATCAATCGAAGTCCTTTTTGCTATTATTATAAACACTTCACAATGACACTGTCAATTATTCTTAATCTGTCATCTATTATTAGTCTCTGCAAGAATTAGAATCCCAGATGTCAGTCCTGTCTGTCACATTGCCATGTGTATGCAAGAAGTCTTTCCTTGTATGATGAACAATTCTCATCTACAAATTCAGCATAAGGTTACAAAAAATACTACAAGAGACAACATTACGTCCTTCCATGTTATAAATTTTAATAAACAATTTGACTTCAGAACACATCCTTTAAGAGGAGCTCCTGGATACTAAGCACCTCACAAATCATGAAGTCATTACTGAACATTTTCAGTGTGGAGATACTTAGGTATATATTTATTTATTTTTTAAAATGTAATATACGGCAGATTCATGTCAATGTATGGCAAAACCAACACGATAATGTAAAGAAAATTAAACTAAATAAATTAAATTTTAAAAAATGTAATATAGTCAATAGCCTTGAAGAGATTATAATCCAGGGAGAAGAGTGAAGGTAGTAGGTGCTAAATGTTTTTCTACTCTTCATTCTAGTTTAGAACATATAATTAACGATGGATTTTAGTATGTGCTACATTTAGGACTGTGGTGAGTGATATTCTAACAAGAGGCATTTTATTCTACGAAGCACTCTGAATCAACCAGAGGGTTTTCTCTCGACAAACTGTTGCCTAGAAACTCAAAGTTACCACTCTTTTCTTAGAAGAATCCTAAAAGGCTCTGCATGTCCTTGTCCCATATTCCAATTACATCATTTTCTTTATTGCCAATTTTCTCTTCTGGTAAGACTAGAAAATGAGGATATTTATTTAAACCATTCAAAAAAGATTAAGGCAATTTGAATTTAAGGGGTGCTTGTCATTCATTCAGAGTCATCCCTGCAGACAGGACAGCAAAGACTAACCGACCCAGTAGACCCTCCACTATAGTGTTTAGAAATAAAAATAAAAATAATAAGCATTTAAAGACTATGCATAATTGAAATCTAGGCTCATATTTTGATGTCGTTGGAGCTGCCGTTAATTACAAAAGACTCTCTTTACGTGTATAAGAAATGAATCGTTTGTTTCCTTAGCATTGCCCAGGTCTGTTTTATAAGAACTTACTAGTTTTCTACAGATGTTGTAACAAATTACTACAAACTTAAAGGCTTAAAAAAAACCTCACAAAATTATTGCTTGCAATTATGTAATTAAGAAATTCCAGCGAGTCTCATAGATAAAGATCAAGGTCTAGCAGGACGGTGTTTCACGCTTGTGGCTCTACAGGAAAATCTATTTTCTTCCTACATGCATTTTCTAAAGGCTGGCTCTCACTTTTGGACCCTACCAGTGTCTCTCTAACTTTCACTCTGCCCCCTTTTCCTTTTTTCTTCCATATTTAGAGAAATTGTAATTACATTGGGCCCACGTAGATAACCAAGGAGTTGATGTCTCTCTTCAAGTCAACTGATTAGCAACCTTAATTCCATCTGCAAATTTAATTCCCTTTGCTATGTAACCTAATATATTCAGAGGTTCTGTGGATTAGAATGTGGACATCTTTGGGGGGCATTATTCTACCTACTACATTAGAATAATAGACTACCACAAGTACTTCATTCTGTTGTTATATTACATGCAGAATCCAATTACCAGGCCTTGTAGCTAATGCTCAGTCACTTTCTCTCTCTGACTCTGTGAGGCCAGTGTGGCCACCTTAGTGCCTCAGTAAATTTCAGTCAGCACTGGGTTTCACATTCTGGCCCCTTGTCTGCTGGAAAACCTCCAACAGAGATGTAAAATCGGTACCACTTCTCAAGATTTGTTTTTTTTTTTTTTTTTTGATACTAGCAGGATGAGAGGTTTAGCTATCGTCGATACATGTTCTCTTCAGACCTCATATACTGAACTCAAGTCTGGTTGCAGGGATGCCAGCCTCTCCCCATAGGTGACATTCTGTCTCTCTTCCTTTGGGAAACAGAACCCGAATGCACAAATGTCACATCAGTCAATCCCAGAGATTAGGAGGTAAACAATTATACTTGATCCTCTTTACCCAGGGACCCTTCTTTTCAGTCCTGCTAACTCTACCACACACAGGCCACACCATCACACAGAACCTCCAAGTAAAAGATTGATGAGAAGGATGACCAGGTCCAAGGCTTTTTGTATTTGATTTTCTACCAAGTCAGCATACGGACATTTCAAAGGATAAAGGCTAAGGACAATATGAGTTAATGCAGTTCTCAAATGCCTCCTTGTTCCAAGGGAAACCCATCCAAATACGTGTTCACTCAGAGGCCTGTCATCATTAGCCTTGAGGAGAGGCAGGAAGCAACTGCCTGCCATGCATTTGGAAGCACTCACATGCTTGTCAAGTCCTGCTGCACATAAATATTCCATCTTCTAACTTCAGAATTATTTAGTTTTCTTCTATTTTTTAAAACAAATTCCTCCCTTCCTTTATGCTGTGAACTTCAGGATGCTGTGAATTTTTCCCTGCCTCTTTTTGCCTTGTATATGTTTATGAGATGTAGGACATTTTAATCTGCATAATTTCTTAGTGTAGGATTTTTAAGACTATCAACCTAACACAAAAGATTCCAAGATAGGACTAAAGAGTGGGTTTAATTTTTACTAATGTTAAATATTTCATTATTAAATATATGATACTTTGCTATTATAATTGATTAAAGGACATATATAAATATGAGTGTAGAAAAGTAGAACACTATTTAATAGGATATTATTAAATATCATATTAAAAATGTTCCTTGGACAAATACATTTAGGCACAAAGAGTTAGAAAACAAGTTTTACAGGTTTAAATATGCCCAGGTATATGTTTGTGCACTTGTGCTGGAGGCCTTTACTTTCTCAATATGTTATGTACATCTCCGAAGGGACAAACAATTCAATGCTAGTTAAGGAAGCTTGACTAAGAAAATTATATTTTGAAGAAATATTCACAGGAACATATGCAGTGGAACAGAATGTGGCTACCTGCTCTGAATCATCTCAGCTTTCCTTCTCTCACTATTCTTATGTTATCAATTTAAAGTTAATTATTTATCTTTAAGAAGGGCAAATATAAAGTTATTTGTATTTTTTAAGTTTTCCTGTTTCAACATTTTATGGTACAAAAGTAATCTTTCTGCTTGTTTTCATCTATTACATGTTAATGAGTTAATTCATAAGTAACTACCTCCTTAGTTTATATTCAATAAGTATTTTTATATCACTTAGGTAATTGTTTCCTGATGACTCAGTGGGTAAATAATCAACCTGCGGTGCAGGCGACACAGGAGATGCAGATTCTTTCTATCCCTGGATCTGGAAGATCTCCTGGTGGAGGGCATGACAACCCACTCCAGTGTTCTTGCTGGAGAATCCCGTTGACTGAGGACCCTGGTGGGCTACAGTCCATAGCATCACAAAGAACTGGACACAACTAAGTGACTAAGCAAGCGTGCGATAGTTTGTTACTGATAAATAAATAGAAATGATAATAATTATATTAAAATCATTCCATAGGAACTATGGAGATTATGCAGAGCAACTTTTATCTCAACAATAAAGCTTAAATTTTAGTTTATGTTACTGTGTAATAATTTGAAAGAATTTGTGAAAATATTGCTAGTCAATTTTTTTAATATGAAACATTCTTAGTGTCTTTCACTGAGATTAATACTTGGTAAGAATGTTTGGGTAAATATGCATATTGACATATTTGAATATTTGACACAGTGTTTTGCCATAATGTATATATGCTATTCTGCTTTTCAAGTAGTGCAGGCAACATCTTTCATGGACCTCTCAGCCTAGGGCTCCTTCTCAGGTGTTACCATACTCATGCAGCCCTTTCTTCCTTCTTCAGGGTTTATCCTCTGCACTGTCCTTTCAAACTATTTTATTTGACTCTATTTTATTGTTCTTTTTTTTTCCCCTCTTAACATTTACAGACTAAGTAATAACCAGTTTTTCTTAGCTTTTATCTTCTGTAACTGCACCCAAAGACAAAGACATGAAGAACCATAAAGAAGCACAAAAATAGCAGGAGTGACACAAAGCTAACAAATGTCTTCGAAACAATGTCACAGAGCTGACACATTTCTTAAGTAGCGGCTCCTCCACATGTTTTTATTCTGAAATGGTAATTCAAAACATTGATTTGTAGGTTAGAAATCTGGAAAAAAAAAAGAAAAAAAAATAGCATTTTGAAAAGTTTTAGTCACATCATGAGCTTGCCTGAGTCTTCTGAAAAGCAAAAGCCAAAGAAAAATTCACTTTGCAAGAGATTTATTATGGACAATGATTGTACAGGAAATAAAAGAATCAGGGAAAGGCAGAAGAGCCATTAAAATTTGATGCAGCCTTGAATCAAGTTAAAGCAAAGACAACGAAGGGAGAGAAGGAAGGTTGGGCAGAAGCATCTTAGACTGCAGTACAGTTCTTTTCCCCCTAGTTTTACTGAGACTTAATTGTCATATACCATTGTACAAGTATCAGGTGTATAATGTGAGGATTTTATATATATATATATATATATGTATATATATATATATATATATACACATTGTGAAATGATAATTATCATAAAAGGCTTAGTTAACACATCCATTACTCCACACAGTTGACTTTCTGTATATGTATGTGTGTGCATGCAGTGAGAATATTTAATATCTATACTTAGCAACTTTCAAGTATACTAATATACAGCATGGTGACTACAGTTAATAATACTGTATTGCAATGCATCTCTAAGAGTTCAGCATGGTTTTTGAGGAGACTGTGAGCCAAAGTCACCCAAGTATCAAGGGAGTTCAGTGTCTTCTAGGAATGGATTTGCCTTAGTATCCCTGCATGCTCAGTCCCTGTTTGGGAACAGCTATTGACAGGTTCAATCTCCAAGGAAAACTGGTGAATTTCATAGCTGTATGGCTGGAACCTTTGTTCAATTTTTCTCACTAGCAACCAGAGATTAGAGAGGTGGATCCTAATGGCTATTATGGATCATATGCCTCTCATCATTTCTAAAATATTTCTGTCACAGAGAATAGTTGATCTTACACCACCTCTAGTCACCCTGTGTAATTCCACCAATTCCTGGTATGTTGATCAAATGGGAATCTTTAGTAATATTAATAATAGAAAGCACTACAAATAAGCAATAATAAAAATGACTTAGGAGTAATTTGCCAATTTTTATTGGTTTTATTTCCCTTCATTGGTTCATCTCATAAGCATGTTGTGACTCTTCTTTGCAATGAGATCTGTTATTGATCAGTATGAAACCCTAGTTTATATAATACAAGCATATTAGTCTCATAGTCAATATTTTGGGGCCATACTGATAAATCATCCTGTGGATTTGTTTAAATGTGTATTGTCTATAGTTTTTATTAATATCTCCCTTATATTTTCATAATTCCTCTCTTTGTATATCTTCCTGCTGCTAAGTCACTTCAGTCGTGTCTGACTCGTGGGACCCCATAGACAGCAGCCCACCAGGCTCTCCCGTCCCTGGGATTCTCCAGGCAAGAACACTGGAGTGAGTTGCCATTTCCTTCTCCAATGCATGAAAGTGAAAAGTGAAAGTGAAGTCGCTCAGTCCTGTCCAACTCTTTGTGACCCCCTGGACTGCAGCCTACCAGGCTCCTCCATCCATGGGATTTTCCTGGCAAGAGTACTGGAGTGTGTTGCCATTGCCTTCTCCGTGTATATCTTCCCAGACATACTTAATAAAAGTAAATTATTAATACCACTAAAGCTTATACAAATATTTTGCATGGTAAAATATTTTGGTATCTGCTTCTCAGAGGATCCAAAGTAACAAATGATGTGGCTAAAATTAATCAGATAGAATACTGTTTTGGTTTCAGATTTTCAACCTTTCAGTCATTGCTCCAAATTACCATTTCAGGATAAAACTTAAAATATCATAAGATGGTATCTATATGCAAGGTACTCATTTAAAATATTAGTGCTAATTTATTGTTACCATTAGAGGCAGGACTTGACTCTTTTTGATCTCTTTATCCCCAATCACTTCTTTATGCCTTGGATATTTACAGAAGAATTTTTAAAAGGCTTTTTGAATTGGAGAACAAATTATAACTTAGATAAATGTCCATTAAGGAAATAAGGATGATGCTGAGAAGACTTCTAAAGTGAAATGAAATCTTGAATCATTGCATATCTTAACTGAATGCCTATGAACAGTGAATCTGCTTTTGCTCAAAAAAAAAAAAAAATGGGTCCCGACTTAAGAGAATTTCAAAGGAATATTTGGAAATGGAGAATAAAAGTCTATCTTTTTGTCCTTTAACTGCAATAAAGAAATTTCCTTTTCTAAATTTCTTTAAGAATAACCTTGGCACAGACAACATTGTGAGTCAATGGATCAGAAGGCAGAGGGTCAATGTAATCATGTGATTGCTGAGATGGTGAGGGTCTCCCCTTTCCAGACCTTGAAGGTAAGAGCCTGAAGTTTTAAATTGGATTCAAAATTGGATTGTATGATTTGGTATAGGGATGGAAACCATCAACTCATAAAGTATATTTTTTCCTTCTTCTTCTTTTCTGTTCTTCTCACCTTAGCACCCTCTGGGACTGGTCATTGAACTATCAAAATACCTAGACTTATTCATCTGGCTTCATGCTTTCTGAGCCACCACATAAAGAAAAAAAAATCAATAAAGGTATTACCTGCATCTTGTAACTGTGCTTAGCACTTTTTATGCATTTTGTTCTCTGTCAGTCACCAGGGATTTCCTTACACTTGGGAATCCAAGGTTCCAACCATTTGCCATTTGGTCCCAATCATTCCTAAACTAAGCCAATTGTTTTCACATATAAAACCTCCATTGTTTGTAACTTACAGATATTTAGGTATGAAATGTTTTTCACAAATTTGTTTGTGGTGCTTATTTGAAGAACCTATAAAAACAGATATTTTTCTTAGAAATGGAATTCTGGGATTACTATGTTAACAAATACGTATGATACTGAGAGAGTCCTCTCCTAGGCAGGTTGATAAGAAGTCTAGGGGTCCCCAAGGAGAGAGGAGTCTGGAATTCTCAAGGGGGAAGAAAGGACAAACTTATTTTTCTCTCTACTACATTCTTTAGGATTATATAACAATAATGTATCCTGCTTGAAGACAGTCTGGAAAAAAACCTTCTGGCTAATCCTGTTATCTTAAAATGTAAATCATGGGAATGGGTCTGGTGAGGTCTTTACAACCTCCAGACATTCTTTTGATTCCCTGTAATAACTAATTTGAGAGTATATAACTCCAGTACTAATGCTAACAAACGGGTATTCTTTCTACCCCCTTCTGATGCCTATGTCAGACGCTTTCCCTATCTCCTTTATACTTTAATAAAACTTCATTATACAAAAGCTCTGAGCGATCAAGCCTCGTCCCTGGCCCCGGATTGAATTCTTCTCTTCCGGAGGCCAAGATTCCCGGCGTCTTTGTTGTGATGTTGTCCACAACCTTTCATCTTGGGGGCTCGTCCGGGATCCTTCAGGACAAGGTAAGGATGCTTGGAGCTCTAGTTCTTTGTTCTCCTAGCAAACGTTTTCTGCTGCACGTTACTAACTCTATGGTGTGTGTGCGTGAACGAGTGAAACGCCCTGCGCTGAGCAAGTGAGGAGCCCTGCTCTGCGATTCCACGGTGACCTCATAAGGCTGATGGCAGGAATCTGTATACCGACCTGCCAATGCCTAGAGGCACCCAGTGTCTCTTTCAGGGACCGACCAGAATGGGCAAAGCAGATGGACCGAACTCTCCTTTCTCGGTCAAACTTTTCGGTCTCTTTGACCATTTCATAACTCCTTGGGAATTAGAAGTACTAACCTATCTGTCAGATCATAGACTTTCAAGGGACTTGTGATTTATGCTGTTATGGTGTACTATGACTTAGGTCCCAAACTTGGTTTGGTAGTCAGGAAGTGCCTAGCCTCGCTAGGAATTGAAAGTTCGGAAGCTAGATGGAGCTCTAGCTCCAAGTGCACCTCTGAGGTTAAAGGTTACTCGAATTGGAACTACAGTGTCTTTCCCTTGGTAGCACTGGCTCTTAGTGGACCAGAGGAGGCTCTTATACTGGTGTGGTGACGCTTGGAAGAAACATCTCAGTTTTATGTTCGTATCGGTCTTATTGTAGTCAGGAATATACTCAGGGTCGTGCACAGGCACTAGGTGATGAATGTTTCTCCCAGCAGTCTTAGCCTGGGAGGCATTCTGGAAGGTTACTCTGATCACACCCCGGGTGGCATCAGAGGCAAGCAAGGTTTTAATGGTGAAGAGCTGGACGTCAATTAGGGATGCCATCAGGTCTACCCCTGGTGCATCTCTACCTTGTCTCGGTGGTAGAACCGGGAAGGACGAGTATGGCTAGGGATGCCATCACGTCTACTCCTGGTGCCTCTCCACCCCGTCTTGGTGGTAGAACCGGGAGGGACGAGGGCAGGGCCTGCGTCGGTAAGGGACAGACTAAGTCCGACCAGGAAGGAAAAGCTTTGGTGTAACGTCTGTCTACACCCCCATCTAGAGCAGGGAGGGACGCCTCTGGTAGAAAGAGGGCGCTGGTCGCTTTTTTTCTCTCTTACAGATGGGAACTAACAATTCCAGCCTCACTCCTTTGAACTGTATCCTGAAAAACTGGGATAGATTTGATCCCCAGGGCTTAAAGAAGACACACCTGGTCTTCCTAAGTGATCTTAAAATATAAATTTCTCACTCAGTTGGCTCCAGATATTCGCCGTAAACTATTAAAACAGGCGTTTGGACCTAATCAGTCTTGAGATACTTTGTTACAACTGGCTCAGACAGTCTATTATGGTAGGGAATATGAGGAAAAGAAAGAAAGGCAAAAAAAGACAAAGGAAAAGGCGGAAGCCTTCGCAATGGCAATGAAAACCATTCTTAAACAGCCAAGAGGGACCCAGGTGAAAAGAAATGGGCTTGCTATTACTGTGGAAAGGAGGGGCATCTCAAGCGAGATTGCCCTCAGACATCCAAGCCGCCCTCCAAGCCGCCCTCGGCTCCGTGTCCGGTCTGCAAAGGACCATACTGGAAGAGAGACTGCTCCCAGAGGTGTAGGTTTCAGGGGTCGGACTCTCAAGACAGTCAGGACTGAAGGTGCCCGGGGGTCCCCACACAAGCTCCCGTCCTGATTACACCTGAGGAACCCCGGGTATTATGGTGTGTAAACAAAACAGCTTCCATGACAGGCTGCTGGGAGATACAGCAGGCCCTAGCTGCGGAGACCTCCCCCATCCTCACACCTCCCCGTACCTTACTCCGTGACAGGCTGCTGTGATATACAACCTGCCCTAGTTCCAGGGACCTCCTCCACCCTCACCTCATACCTCCCCCCACAAGCCAGGAAAGTCCTGCGCGCGCCAAGAGATAGACCATCCAGGGCAGATGCGCAGTTTAAACTGACCATTGACTGCCAGCTATACCAATGCTGTAACAAAGAACTGCCTGTATAAAAGCAACTGTGATCTGGAGCGCGGGGTTCTTGTCGGATTCCACTTCGTGGATGAGACTTGTGCCCTAGCCCGGCTAGCAATAAACCCCTTTATGCTTTTGCATTGCTGTGTGGACTTGGTCTCTTCAGGGGCTTGGGACCCGGAGTTTGGACTTAACAGTATTAATAACTGTGGGAGGCAAATCCGTCAATTTCCTTTTAGATACTGGGGGAACTTACTCTGTGCTTACTGAAGCCCCTGGCCCACTTTCTTCCCGATCCGCTTCCGTAATGGGACTGTCTGGACAAGCCAAAAGGTTTTACTTCAGTATGGCTGTCAGCTGTGACTGGGATTTGATACTATTTTCACACGAGTTTCTGATCGTGCCCAAATCACCCTCACCCCTTTTGGGAAGGGATATACTGAGTAAGGTCCATGCCTCTGTTTTCATGAATATGGAGCCCTCCCTTTCTCTCCCTCTAATTGAATAAAATGCTATTCCTCTAGTTATCAAGTTCAAAGACCCACACTTATTTCCACATAAGAAGCAGTATCCACTGAAACCTGAGGTTAAGGAAGGATTAAAACCCATCATTGAGAATTTAAAAGAGCAAGGGCTATTGATTCCCTGTAACAGTCCGTGTAACACTCCTATTTTGGATATAAAAAAATCAAATGGTAAATAGAGACTAGTTCAAGATTTACAAATAATAAATGAGGCTGTAGTTCCTTTACACCCTGTGGTGCCTAATCCTTATACTCTATTGTCTGAAATTCCTGAACGAGCCAAATATTTCTCAGTAATTGATTTGAAAGATGCTTTCTATTCAGTGCCTTTGGTGGACGAGAGTCAATTTCTATTTGCCTTTGAAGACCTTACCCAGCCAGCTTCTCAGCTAACCTGGACAGTTTTGCCCCAGGGATTTCGTGACAGTCCTCAATTATTTGGACAAAGTTTGTCACAGGATCTACAAAACTTTAATAGTTCTGAAGCTGTGGTGTTACAATACATAAATGATATCTTACTGTGTGCTGAGAATGAGGAAATGTGTTCACGAGCCTCGGAAGATTTCTTAAACTTTCTGGCAGGCTGTGGTTACCAGGCATCAAGAGAAAAGGCTCAGCTTTGTCAACAATCTGTTAGATATCTGGGTCTAATCATATCAGAAGGGACTAGGGCCACAGGCCAAGAGAGAATTAAACCTATATTAAATCATTCCCCACCTATGACTTTAAGACAACTGAGGGGATTTTTATGAATCACAGGCTACTGTCGCATTTGGATTCCGGGTTATGGGGAACTTGCCCGGCCTCTATATAAACTTATAGCTGAAACTCAGCAGGCCCAAACCGACAAACTGGTGTGGTCTCCAGATACCCAAAAGGCTTTTAAGGTTCTTCAGACTTCTCTCCTGCAAGCTCCTGCTTTGAGCTTGCCCACAGGGTCAGAATTTAATTTGTTTGTCACTGAAAGAAAAGGTATGGCCTTGGGAGTTCTGACACAACCCCGAGGGCCTCACCAACAACTTATTGCCTATCTAAGCAGAGAATTAGATGTAATTGCACGTGGTTGGCCCCAGTGCCTAAGAGTAATCGGGGCAACGGCTTTATTAGCACCTGAAGCTTTAAAGATAATTAATGGACTAAATCTCACTGTATTGACTTCTCATGATGTGAGTGGAATCTTAAATTCCAAGGTTAATATTTGGATGATGGACAGTAGGCTTCTTAAATATCAGTCACTGTTGTTAGAAGGACCAGTAACTAAACTTAAAGTTTGTGGAAATTTAAATCTTGCCACTTTCCTTCCTGAGAAGGAAAATGAAACACCTGTTCACGATTGTTCCCAATTTCTAACTTTAAACTATGCAGCCCTGGAAGATCTAATGGATACCCCATTAGGCAACCCTGACATGGAAATATTTACAGATGGCAGTTCTTTTGTTTGGGATGGAAAGCATAAAGCAGGTTACACAGTGGTGACTGCTGAACAGGTTTTAAAAGCAAAATCTCTCCCCCAGGGAACCAGTGCTCAGTTAGCGGAACTTGTGGCTCTGACCCGAGCTCTAGAATTAAGCAAAGGACAGCGGGTAAATATCTACACTGATTCTAAGTATGCTTATTTGACTTTACATGCTCATGCTGCAATATGGAAAGAAAGACAGTTTAAAACAGCAACGGGAGAACCTATTAAACATTTCAGAGAGATTGAGAGACTTTTAACTGCTATATATTGTCCTAAAGAAATAGCTGTTATGTATTGCAAAGGACACAACAGGGATGGGAATAAAGTAGCCGAAGATAATCAGTTGGCTGACTGTCAGGCCAGAAAAGCGGCACTTTATGAAGCCCCTTCACTGCAGGCGCCTTTGATCTGGACAGGTCCTGTGGAACAGGAAAAGCCACAATATGCTGAGGAAGAATTAGAAAGATATGAGAAAAGAAGAGCAAAGATTACTGATAAAGGATGGTTATAGTCTGAGGATGGTCGATTAATAATTCCTGAAAGTGCTCAATGGAAAATTCTTAAGGGTTTACACCAGAGTTTTCATTTGGGTAGAGAAAGTACCTACCAGATGGCTTCTCGTTTGTTTGAAGGTAAAAATGTAATGAAAACTTTAAAGAACATTATCAAAAGTGTGAGGTTTGCCAGAAAAATATCCCAAAGACTGAAAAGCTAGCAAAATCTGGATTACAACGGAGTGGAAAGTATCCTGGAGAGGACTGGGAAATTGATTTCACCCATATGCCAAAAGCTAATGGCTATTCTTGCTTACAAGTTTGGGTAGATACTTTTACAGGCTGGATTGAGGCTTTTCCCTGTCGTAGCGAACAGGCTAAAGAGGTTATAAAGATTTTAATCCACGAATTATCCCCAGGTTTGGGCTGCCACGGAGCCTTCGGAGTGACAAGGGCTCTGCCTTTAAAGCTGCGGTAACTCAGGGGGTGTCTGAAGCTCTAGGAATAGAATACCACTTACACTGTTCCTGGAGACCCCAATCCTCAGGGAAAGTTGAAAAAGCTAATGACATTATCAAAAGACATCTGCACAAATTAACTCAAGAGACACAGGACAATTGGCTTAAAGTCCTACCCATAGCTTTAATGAGGGCTCGAACTGCCCCAAGAAAGGAGGGACTGTCTCCCTTTGAATGTATTTATGGAAGGCCTTTTTTACGCACAGACATTGTTATAGACCCTGAAGCCTTGGAATTAACTAATTAGGTTACCCAGCTCTCAGCTTTTCAACAGGCATTAATGGAACTCCGGGAGATGACTCCTGATCCAGCCTCTGAGTCAAACAAGCCTCTATTTGAGCCGAACCGAGGTCCTCATAAAAACACTGGGGTCTGGGGGCCCATTCCTTGAGCCCCTCTGGGAAGGCCCTTACAAGGTTATTCTTTCTTCTCCCACAGCTGTCAAAGTGCCAGGAATTGACTCGTGGGTACATCACACCCGAGTTAAGAGGTGGCACCCTGACCAGAACTAAGTGACTTCATTTTGTCTTTACTTTCTATGCTCTGACTTTGTACTTTTCAGATGGGCCTGATAATCTACATGAGCCTACTTCTGCTGACTCCAAAAATCCTGAGTCTGCCATTTGATCCTCATGACAAGGCTTTCCTGTCCTGGGCTCACTCCTATGCTGCATTTCACAACCGGTCTAACTGCTGGGTTTGTGGAGCACTCCCTTCTTCATCAGTGGAAGGCTTCCCGTGGTGGACATCTCCTCTTAAAGGAAAAGACTTTCTCCAAGTCTGCAGTTACCTTCAACAATCGCACGTGATGCCTCTTTTTAAACTGATGACATCTAACAACCCTAAGATGGACTGGTGTAACACTTTGTACTTTAACTATGGACATAACGTAACTTTTAATTTTGATTATACATTGTCTCGGTTTAAAGACTGTTTCGCTACACATAAGACAAACAGGTCGAGATCTAATGGTTTTTTACCTGACGTTTATCAAATATGGGATGATGTTATATGGCTAACTCCTGGAAAAGGACGTCTAATATCTACTGCCCCTATATGCTGGGGACAAACAGAGCCATCCCCAAAAGTTAGCCAACAATTTAATTACAGTGATTGGAAACAATTGGGATTTTTGCCTCAGGAAATATGCAATGAAGTCATTCCTGTGTTTTCCAACCCCAATTCAGGTCCTCCCTTTGTCTGGCCAGGCATTAATTGGAACTGGATATCTCAGTCACGCTGGCTTGCTCCAAAGGGGACTTACTGGATATGTGGCTCTTACCTATGGGCATGGCTTCCCCCTGGTTGGATAGGTAGATGCACCCTAGGTCTAGCCTTTACCCATGGCTTTATATTTTCAGAACTTCCAGAAAAGCTTGCTAATTGACACCACCTTAAAACTCGGTGGGCAAGGTCTGTATGTCAATGGTATGATTATTTGGCTGCAGTGTTCGTTCCTTCTTTGGGAACTACGGATGTTATGCTACAAGTGGATGCTTTGACTAATTTTACTCAACAGGCATTGCAAGATTCTCAAAAAGCTATTTCAGCTCTTAATGCTGAACAAGCACAAATTAGAAAGGTGGTTTTACAAAACAGATTGGCTTTAGATATTCTGACAGCTGCGCAAGGAGGAACTTGTGCCATTATTCATACTCAATGCTGTACATATATACCTGATATGAGCACTAATGTTAAAACTAAACACATGAACAAAATGATTGAAGGTATGGATACTCCTGAAGCCTCAATTGCCTCACTTTGGGAGAAGTTAACTAGTTCCCCATGGTGAAAAACTATCTTAATTACAATAATTCTGATTATTTTGTTTTTGCTGTCTGCTCCCTGCATCTGTAACTGTGTAACTGGATTTGTTTCTGGTCGCATGAAAGCCTTTCAGTTACAAATGGTTGTCCAAGCTCCTATGAGTGCCTCAGCCTCCTCCAACTATTACTTGGGGCCCCTGGATCAGAGACCCTCATATGAGGGTTAGGAGAATATGTTGCCTCCTCAATCTAGGGACGACGCCCCTT
Source organism: Antilocapra americana (assembly GCA_007570785.1). NCBI lineage: Eukaryota > Metazoa > Chordata > Mammalia > Artiodactyla > Antilocapridae > Antilocapra > Antilocapra americana. The sequence goes on along the minus strand of ML663008.1, from coordinate 10,851,720 downwards.
GTCAGCATGGAAGCAGTTATGGAATGAAAACGACGCCCCTTTTCCCTAGGCAATATAATTCTCCTAAAAGAAAAGGGGGGAATGAGAGAGTCCTCTCCTAGGCAGGTTGATAAGAAGTCTAGGGGTCCCCAAGGAGAGAGGAGTCTGGAATTCTCGAGGGGGAAGAAAGGACAAACTTATTTTTCTCTCTACTACATTCTTTAGGATTATATAACAATAATGTATCCTGCCTGCTTGAAGACAGTCTGGAAAAAAACCTTCTGGCTAATCCTGTTATCTTAAAATGTAAATCATGGGAATGGGTCTGGTGAGGTCTTTACAACCTCCAGACACTCTTTTGATTCACTGTAATAACTAATTTGAGAGTATATAACTCCAGTACTAATGCTAACAAACAGGTATTCTTTCTACCCCCTTCTGATGCCTATGTCAGAAGCTTTCCCTATCTCCTTTATACTTTAATAAAACTTTATTATACAAAAGCTCTGAGCGATCAAGCCTCGTCCCTGGCCCCGGATTGAATTCTTCTCTTCCGGAGGCCAAGATTCCCGGCGTCTTTGTTGTGATCTCGTCCACAACCTTTCAATACAAGAGAAATACTGTATTTTACATATTTAATTCACACATTTGCAAGTTTTGATACTTAAAAGTTGAATATATTTTATCATTACTCCAAAGTATGCTTTGGTCTTTTTATTACCTTTATCACCTTTTGGAATACAATATTTTGTTTTGGGAATTTCTAAGGATTAAGTAAGATTAATCATTTCCTTGTTTTCAACTGACATTTAAAATAAAACTAACACAATTTTGGGAGTTAGGTATGTAATGACTTATCTGTTATATTAAATCTGTGGTTCTTCACCACAGCTATATTTTATGCAACAGTGTTCATAGGCAAGCCAGTTTTAATTAATATTCCAGAGTTATTTTGTCAGCACTAATACAATACTCTATTGATATTAAAATATATTAGAATTGATTCAATCCTTAATCATCTAATTTAGTCAAAGTACAGATGAAAGAGTGGGGTGATATTCTTTCCAGAACTGTGACACTGATGTCCTCTACTAATGTTCTGAAGTTATGTACAGATGTGGTTTTTATCACCAACCCATTGACTAACCTCAGAACCAGCTTTTTATAAAATGAGCAAATTGCTCAGTTCTCCTCCTTGGCTTTGGTAACCTATCCAAAAGTACCTTTCCTCATCTCTGGTCCTTACTGTTTTCTCCTTAATTCACTGTTTTTCAATGCTTGTTTGGATAACTACAATAACCTATAGTCTCTCTTGCACATCTCTTCAACATAATCCTTGTTGTTTATTCACTATATCATGTTTGACTCTTTTGCTAGCCCATGAACTATAGCCCACCAGGCTCCTCTGTCCATAGGATTTCCCAGGCAAGAATACTGGAGTGGGATGCCATTTTCTTCTCCAGGAGATTTTCCTCACCCAGGGATGGAACATGGGCCCCCTGCATTGGCAGGTGTATTCTTTATCACTGAGCTACTTAAGATGCCCTATTATATCCATGGGCTTCTCTGGTGGCTCAGATAGTAAAGAATCTGCCTGCAATGCAAGAGACCTGGGTTTAATCCCTGGGTCAGGAAGATCCCCTGGAGGAGGAATTGGCAATCCACTCCAATTTTCTTGCCTGGAGAATCCCATGGACAGAGGAGCCTGGCAGGCTGTGGTCCCATAGAGTTGCAAAGAGACACAACTGAAGTAACTGAGCATACACATAGATAAGTATACTCAGTATGATTAAGAAACTGACTTTGACAGGTGTAACTAGAGATTATCATACTAAGTGAAGTAAGTCAGAAAGAGAAAGATAAATATCATATGATATTATATATGTATGTGGAATCTAAAACATGGCACAAATGAACTATCTACAAAATAGAAGCAGACTCACAGACATAGAGACAGAGTTGCTGTTGTCTAGGGGGAGGGGGTGGAAGAGGGGGAGGGGGTGGGAGAGGGAAAGACTAGGAGTTTGGGGTTAGCAGATGCACACTATCATATATAGAGTGGATAAATAATAAGTTCCTGCTATATAGCATGGGGAATTATATTCAATATCCTGAGATAAACCATAATGGAGAAGACTATTAAACAAAGAGAATGTCTATATGTGCATAACTGAGTCACTTTGCTCTATAACAGAGATTGTCACAACACTGTAAATCAATTATACTTCAATTAAAAAAAATTTAATCAATATTATAATCATAGAAAGGAATTTGTCCTCTATAGAACAGGCGGTAACAGTGACCACAGAGGTCATTCTATAAAATTTCACTCTTTGTCTTTGCTGCTACTGCTTTTGCTGCTGAGTCGCTTCAGTCGTGTCCGACTCATGCGACCCACAGACGGCAGCCCACCAGGCACCCCCGTCCCTGGGATTCTCCAGGCAAGAACACTGGAGTGGGCTGCCATTGCCTTCATGAAATGAAAGTGAAAGTGAAGTCTGTCAGCTGTGTCTGACTCTGTGCGACCCCATGGACTGCAGCCTACCAGGCTCCTCCGACCAGGGGATTTTCCTGGCAAGAACACTGGAGTGGGGTGCCATTGCCTTCTCTACTTTCTCTTTAAGAATATTCCAGTTATTTTATATATCAGAAAGTGAGATATTTCTTTGGATTCTCACTTTCATCAGACTCAAGTGATTTCATATAAATTTGACTTAAATATAAAAAAAGAGAAACTCAAGTGTATTAGCCTAGCTAATATGGTAGAAATATTCTTGGTTGTGATTTTTTCCACAGTGCTCTTTCTACTGTTATATTCCTACCCACTAATTTATGATAATCACATAAACTGATTAGCACTTACAAAATAAAATCCTGTGTAGGGAATTTAATCAAAAGTAATTATCTCAACTGTGTAATACAGGGTGTTGAAAATGCTTTTAAAAATTGATATTTCAAAATGAACAATAAATTTAAAGTAATCAATGCTCTGAGAATTATTTTCCCTTTTATAAATAAGCAAGTCAATGAATAAGTAAAACTTATAAGTAAACTTATAAGTAAAACTGCGAACAAATTCAAATACTTGAATTTCACCAACATACACAAAATGGCATGAAATCTTCCTTTATTTGGTTAGGCTGCCAGCATTTCATAAGCCCACCTACAGATTCATGTACACACTTGCACACGTGCACGCACACACATACACATGCGGTTTCAACAAATAATTTGCTACCAAAGATCACCTAATAGTTTTAAATTACAGAATTCACATCTTAACTGTTATTTTCTACGTATTACTTATTATTTAAGAGCTTTGCCTGACTATACAAAATGAACATCAACACAGTAGATAAATGTGGGAAAAAACAGACGCTATCTTCTCAAAATTTTTAGATATTTTGGCAAACATGTGCACTTCCTATTTATTTTGTTTAATTGTTTTAAACATACATTCACATTTTCTATTTTAGGTCAGTTTAGGTAAAATTATATTTCTCTACTTAGAGACCAATCCTAAGTTTTATTGATTAGTTTTTTTCATTTTTGCTCTTGATAAGTTTGCAGTCGTTCTAATAGGGATTTGTCTATTGGAAACCTGTTTACTCTGAATGTTTATGAAATCTTCCCACTGTTTTTCATGATCAACAATTTCACTATAATATTTCTATGAGAGTTCTTTTAAACTACATTTATTGTGTTTCCTTGTACAATGACTTTCCTGGTGGATCAATGGTAAAGAATCTTCCTTGTGATGCAGGAGATGTGGGTTCTCTCCCTGGGTGCGGAAGATTCCTCCTGGAGAAGGAAATCATTTCTCAGCCTTTTGAATAAGATCAAGTGTAGTATGGGGGCTTCTAAGGTGGCACAGTTGTAAAGAGTCCACCAGCCAATGCAGGAAATGTAAGAGACACAGGTTCAATCCCTGGATCAGGAAGATCCCCAGGAGTAGGAAATGGCAACCTGCTTCAGAATTCTTGCCTGAAAAATTCCATGGACAGAGGACTCTGGTGGGCTGGAAGAGAGTTGGACATGACTGAGGGACTGAGCACACAGCACACACTTGTACTTCACTGAATTTGAGATGACTTTCACCAATAAATCCTGAAAAAATCCTTATCCAGTACGTCATCATGAATGTCTTTTCCCCTACTGAGGTTTCTTCTTTTAGAATTTTGATAATACTTAGGATAGATCTCATTATCTTCCTCCTCTCCATCAGTGATTCAAAAGCATAGAGATATTTTCCATCTCTTTGTCTTTAGAGTTTTATCTTTCCTAACATCTTCATCTATTTTTTAGTTCACTTAAAATATAACTGTGTGTGTGCTCAGTCGCATCAGTTAAACCTGGATCTTTGCAACCCTATGGTCCATAGCCCACCAGGCTCGTGTGTCCATAGGATTCTGAAAGCAAGAATACTGGAGTGGGTTGCAGGCTCTCCTCCTGGGGATTTTCCCCACCCAGGGATTGAACACTTGTCTCCTATGTCTCCTGCATTGCAGGCAGATTCTTTACTTCTGAGCCACCAGGGAACCCCAAACTACAGTTAGTCAACTGTTAACCAATCAATATTGCTTTAATTCTAATAAAATAATTTGTTTCTAGTTTTATTTCTTTGTTTTCAAATCCACCACATCATTTTTATAGTACCTTCTTCTTGGCTCAGAATTTAAATTCCCTTTTCTTAATTTTGTAAAATTTTAGCCAACAAACTGTGGAAAATTCTTGAAGACTTGGGAATACCAGATCACCTTACTGGCCTCTTAAGAAACCTGTATGCAGGTCAAGAAGCAATAGTTAGAACCAGACATGGAACAATGGATTGGTTTCAAATTGGGAAAGGAGTACATCAAGGCTGCATATTGTCACCCTGTTTATTTAATTTATATGCAGAGTACATCATGAAAAATGATGGACTGGATGAAGCACAAGCTGGAATCAAGATTGCCAGGAGAAATATTGATAACCTCAGATACGCAGATGACACCACCCTTATGGCAGAAAGTGAAGAGGAACTGAAGACCTTCTTGATGAAGGTGAAAGAGGAGAATGAAAAACCTGGCTTAAAACTCAACATTCAAAAAAATGAATATCATGGCATCTGTTCCCCATCACTTCATGACAAATAGATAGGAAATGATGGAAACAGTGGCAGACTTTATTTTCCTGGGCTCTAAAACCACTGCAGATGGTGACTGCAGCCATGAAATTAAAAGATGCTTTCTCCTTGAAGAAAAGCTATGACCAACCTAGACAGCATATTAAAAAGCAGAGACATTACTTTGCCAACAAAGGTGTATCTAGTCAAAGCTATGGTTTTTCCAGTAGCCATGTATGGATGTGAGAGTTGGACCATAAACAAAGCTGAGCACTAAAGAATTGATGGTTTTGAACTGTGGTGTTGGAGAAGATTCTTGAGAGTTCCTTGGACTGCAAGAAGATCAAACCAGTCAATCCCAAAGGAAGTCAGTCCTGAATATTCATTGGAAGGATTGATGTTGAAGCTCCAATACTTTGGCCACTGATGCTTGGAAAGACTGAAGGCAGGAGAAGAAGGGGGCAACAGAGGATGAGATGGTTGGATGGCATCACAAACTCAATGGATATGAGTTTGAGGTAACTTGGCATCGGTGATGGGCAGAGAAGCCTGGCATGCTGCAGTCCATGAGGTTGCAAAGAGTCAGACATAACTGAGTGACTGAACTGAACTTGAAATTTTTAATCAGTTTTACATCCAGTATGAAAACTCTAATATATTAATATAAGTATCTTACAAATTTGAATTCTGCTCTGTATTATTTCCACTGACTCTTGCTTCTAGGATCCCAAGTGTGATGATGATGTTTTAGAGGATACTCATGTTCATCTGAATCTATATGTTGCTCATTTTGGAAGGCCTGGTTTGAGACTATGTTCCTCTAAGGTGATCATATTCACTTCTTTTAGATGGACTGATTTTCTCTATCTGAGACCAATTAAACTTATGTCTCAACTTCAAGTTATCTAGGTCAGTTAGTAGTATCAATTTGAAACTACAATTTGGCAGAAGACAGAAAATAAAATTTGAATTATCAAAATTAAAATTAAAATGGAACTTTGATTTTTCTTCATTGCATCCAAACAAGCAAAATTTTTAAATCTTTCCCTTTGCTGATGGAAAGTGTGTGAAAGTGAAAGTCTCTGGCAGCTTAGATGGTAAAGAATCTACCTTCAGTGGAGGAGACCTGGGTTCAATCACTGGGTTGGGAAAATCTCCTGGAGAAAGGAGTGGGACCCACTCCAGTATTCTTGACTGGAGAATCCCATGGACAGAGAAGCCTGATGGACTACAGTCCATGGAACCACAGTCAGAATTAACTGAATGACTAACACCCACTCTTGGTGATGGAAAGAGATCTTTAAAGAGACCTCTTTAAAGAGATTGTCTAACCATCTCAATATAGCTCTTTAATAACTTGCCTTTACATGTGGATCTCAGTTCTAATTACCCAGTCTATTTAGCTAAAGGCTTTTTCTCCTGTTCACAATTTACTCATTAGAATCCAAAACTTGTTATCATGTTAGTTGGAAACCACACTTTAAAAGTCAATTGGAATGACTGGCAGCCTTCACAGTCAGTTCAGTTCAGTCACTCAGTCATGTCTGACTCTTTGTGACCCCATGGACTGCAGCACGCCAGGCTTCCCTATCCATCACCAACTCTCAGAGCTTGCTCAAACTCATATCCATTGAGTTTGTGATGCCATCCAGCTATCTCATCCTCTGTTGTCCCTTTCTGTCCCTGCCTTCAATCTTTCCCAGCATCAGGGTCTTTTCAAATGAGTCAGTTCTTGGCATCAGGTGGCCAAAGTATTGGAGTTTCATCTTCAGCATCAGTCCTTCCAATGAATATTCAGAATTTACTTACACAGTAGCCCTACTTTGTTTAGAGCCAAAGGATTTTCTTTACTTCCTTGAAAACATTTAAAATGTGTTAATTTTATATACTACCTGATCTCTAAGTGTTTGTAATAGATATGGTTTTTGAATAGCTTTATAATACTGATTTAAATGTGCTGAAATTTTATTTTTAAAGATGTTGAGTTTTTTTGGGGGGGCAATAAAAACTAATTTTTATATGGTGAGTGGAGAAGGAATGGACTTGGAAGATTTTTAGACCTGATTATATCTATATTCTCTATGAATAAATTATACTTAAAGCTATCCACTGAGATTGAGAAGAATGGATTTTGAAGTGGGCTTGAGAATCAGGAAGAAAGTTTGATATGCCTGCCAAGATTCCTGGAAGATAGAAGCAAAAAGCACATAAATATATTGTGAACCATATAAAGTGCCTAATTCAGTTTGGAACTAATGATTTGTGGAAGAACCATCTCAATTTTTTCTTCAATGCTGTTTAGCCACAACTCTCAATAGGGAAAAAACATGTTTTAAGACAATCAGTGGTTGAGATTGTACATGGTGGGTGCAACAGAAAGAAAGTGGTTGAGGAAATGAAAATAATTCTATTGAATTCCTTTAAACATTATCTCATAATTAAATCTAATATTAACCAACTGTGCTATCTGTACCCTATTTACCTGCATTGATTGTTAGTTTGATCAGATTCATTGATAATATTTAATATTTAATGTTTCTTCGTGTAAAACATTTTTATTTCAAGTATTATTTGAATAATGAACATGAATTTTAAAACTTGATATTTTAATAGTAATTAGAAATGTACAGAAAGCAAAAGTTGTTTTTAAACAGAAAACTAGGTCTTTGAAACCTAAATAATAGTGTAAAATAATATTGATGAATAACTAATGAATACAAGTTACTGTGGATTTCAATAAAGATAGTTAATATTGTTATCTAGTAAATATTGAAATAGTTAATTTTATAGATAAAACAATTTGATTTACCCCCAAAAGATAAACTTTATAAAGAGAAATAATCTATAGATACTCGAAGCCATAAAATTAGAAGTTTCATTAATACAAGTAAACACATCTGCCAACATTCAGGCATAGATACCATTAAAACAGCATTTCCGCCAATGTAAAACACAAATTTTTTCTTATATAATAGCAATATATAATAACTTTACCTAGTTATGTCCAATCTATTAAACATACTCAGTTTTAGAGACTGGTGTTTACCTAGCTTTTTCTACAAGAAAGAAAAAGAATATTTCAGAACTGTATTAACCAGAGAATTACTTTAAAATAAAGGTAGTGGGTAATATCCATTATTCTCCTAAGATCAGCTCAACACTTTCCTCTTCCCATTGCTGGTTCTAGAAAACTGAGGATTCCATTGTATTTTGGGTAAAATTTGGATTCAATCAATTTAAATCCAAACTAGCAGGAAATCAAAGGGAGCAATGTTAGTAAATCTGATTATTTGTTCTGAATATTCTGCTCCTTTGGGTTTACTGTGGACTTCATGTACACTTTTGTGGGAGTAAAAGCACAGTACTGTCAAGCAGCCTCTCCACACAGCTCTCTCTCTCCCTGAGCTCTGGTACCTGCTTTTTCTTTTAAACCTTTAGGCCTAGATATAGAAATCTGTTATCAGGGTTTCTCTAAATATTGCCTTCTGCTCTGTTAACATTCTCTCCATTAACTCTTCTAAAATAACCCAGTCTAAGTATGTTAAATTTCATGCAGAAACTCTAATAGACTTTCTAAAATTGTATAATCCTTTTAATTATTGGAATTTTGAATATTTTATGTGTGTGATTTAGGTATTTTTAAAACACACATTCTAGTTTTGCTATAATCCAGAAGCAAAGATCATAACAATAATAATAATAATGCCATTAATAATAAAAGTTTAAGATATTAACACTTGTCAGGTACTCTTCTAAGAGCTTTATAATAATTAATTCCCAATTTTATGGATAAGGAATTCATAGTTGAGATAGGTTTTGTTACTTATTTACTGTCACATTGACAGAAAGTGAAATAAAAGTATATGATGTTTAGAAAAATTTAGAAGAAATTGGAGCTAATTTAAAATAAAAAATATCTAATTTAAAATAAAAGTACTTTACATGTCATACAGTTTCATTCTAATAATGTCAACCATTTATGTAAAAATGTGTAGCACTTTCCTAAAAATCAAAAACTCATGATATTTGAAGCTCATTGTTACATTACAAATAAATTCTCATTCACCCAACTTATAATACACACTTCCAACACAATAATACATAGCCTATGAAAATTCTAGTCAACCCAAAATAAATAGCTTCATGAGACTTACTTTACCTGTAAGACTGCTACTTTCAAGAGAAAATGTAATGGGCACTATTATAACTTTGCAAAATAAAGCTTGTATCTATGCATGTTGACCTGATTACTTAAACATTCACCAGAAAATTATTTTATTTGTATTATCTAGATGATTTATTTTATTTTTTATTTTTAATTTTAATTTTTAGAGCAGTTCTAGATTCACAGCAAAATTGATTGGAAACTACAGAGATTGTCCATATATCCCATGCACTAACACATGAATAGTTTCCCTCATTACCAACATTCCTCACCAAAGGGCACACTTCTTATAATTGATGCACCTATACTGACAGATAAAAAAACATCGAGAGTCCATAGTTTACTTTGAATTCACTTTGGTTACAGTATCGGGTGAGTCTTATAGCATGAGAAGGACATGGCAACCCACTCCAGTATTCTTGCCTGGGGAATCCCCATGGAGAGAGAAGCTTGGCAGGCCATCGGGTTACAAAGAATTGGACATGACTGAGCAACTAACCACAGCAAAGACTTACAGCATATGGAAAAACCTGGGCAAAGTTTTTGGCCAACCAAATACATTCTTTAGTGTTAGTGGCTCAGTCATGGCTGACTGTGACCCCATAGATTGTAGTCTGCTAGGCTCCTCTGTTGTTGGGATTCTCCAGGAAAGACTACTGGAGTGGGTTGCCTTTTCTCCAAGGAATTGTCCTGATCCAGGGATCAAACCTAGGTCTCCCCATTTCCGGCAGATTTTTTACTGTCTGAGCTACCAGAAGTGAAGATACATTCTCTGGGTTTGGACAAATATACAATGACACTTATCTATCAGTACAGTGTTATACTGAGTATTTTCACTCCCCTAAATATCCTCTGGGCTCCACCTAGTCATCCCTCACTCCCACCCATCCCTAACAATCATTAATCTTTTCCTGTCATCTATAAAATAATTATTTTACCTTTCTCAGAATTTCAAATAATTGGAAATATACAGTATGAGGCCTATTCAGATTTATTTCTTTCACTTATTAGTATGCATGTGTTTCCTCCAAGTCTTTTCATTATTTGATAGCTAGGTTTTTTTTTCAGTGCTGAATAATATTCCATTATTTGGCTATGCTATAATGTATTTATCCATTCACCTAATGAAGAGCATCTTGGTTGCTTCCAAGTTTGGGCAGTTAGGAAGAAAGCTATTATAAATGTGCATGTGTGAGGTTTTGTGTGGAAATAAGTTTTAACTCCTTTGGGCAAATATCAAGGAATGCGATTTCTAGATTATATAAGAGGAAGATGTTTAGTTTTGTCAATTACTGCCAACTGTCTTACAAAGTGACTTCACCATTTCACATTTTCACAGAAGTGAAGGAGAATTGGTGTTTCTCCTCATCCCCAGCATGTGGTGTTATCAGTGCATAAAATGAGAAGCCATGAATAAGTAAAAAAGTTTGATACAAGAAGCAAATTATAATTAATGATTAGTAGAGTAGGAATAAAGTATCAAGACACATAGTGATCATGATTCATTAGGTTAGGAAGTTCTAGGTAAGATGGATACCTGATGAAGTCGTGTGTGCATGCGTGTGAGCATGCTCTGCCTGTTCCATATGTTATAATAGAGCTACTATTGATCTACTAGAGTTACCTTATGTCTAGATTTCCTAACTCTCCATGAAGCCTGCTGTGAGAATAATATATTTTTCTAGTTCCTTGAGTATCTGTAAATTGAATATATTAGATCTTAGATAACTTAAGTATGGTGCTATTGCATTCAAACCAAAAGACTTCAGTGATAAAGAATTCATTTTTCCCCTAAGTCATATGCATACATGCACCTAATAGAAAATTGCCAGTAGCCAGAACATGGAAGCAACCTAGATGCCCATCAACTAACGAATGGATAAGAAAGCTGTGGTACATATACACAATGGAATATTACTCAGCATTAAAAATAAATTCATTTGAAGCAGTTCTACTCAGGTGGATGGAACTGGAGCCCATTATCCAGAGTGAAGTAAGCTAGAAGGAAAAACAACAATACAGTATATTAACACATATATGTGGAATTTAGAAAGACGGTAACGAGAACCCAGCATGCGAGACGGCAAAAGGGACGCAGATGTATAGAACAGACTCGTGGACTCTGTGGATGAGGGCAAGGGTGGGATGATATGGGAGAATGGCATTGAAACATGTTAATTATCATATGTGTAATCAATCGCCAGCCCAGGATTGATGCTCTGGGCTGGTGCATCGAGATTTCCTGGGGGGAGGGAGGAGGGAGGGAGGAGGGAGGAAGGTTCTGGAGGGGGAGCATGTGTGGCCCCATGGCGATGTCATGTCATTGTATGGCGAAACTAATAAAAATAAATAAATAAATAAAAGAAAAAAAAGAAAATTGAAGAACCAGAATAAATAAACAAATATTCAGTTTTGATCTTATTAAAGTTCATCCAATTAATTTATACTATATTTAAACATATCAAGTTAAACAAAGTAATAACAGTGCCATTATTTTTCTCTCCTCTGAATCACTTCCTTGACTCACTTCATAAATTTCATTCCTCTGCTTTATTTAGGAAATTGGAAAGGAGAAGCAAAGTCTACTATCTGTAAGCAAAACTTCTCCAGAGAGTAAACAGTTCCAGCTGTGCACAGAAATGCACTGCTTTTATTTGATTTAAGGTTGAAAAGTTCTCAATTGAAAAAAAAAAAACAAAAACAAATGCCAGTTTACCCATTTATAGTTTGCCACTCACTTGAAATATGTAAGAATATTGAAAAGAAGCACTATGTAATGTATTGAGATATGTTAGCCATCAAAATTTTTATATATTTCACTTCTAATTTACTCTTATGCTTGAAAGGGAAAACAAAACTGTACCCTGTAAATATACAGTGTTAGTCACTGAAGATAGAGAATGGTGTACTTTTAATCCTCAAGTGAAAAGCTGTGAAAATATTCATTACAGATTTTTATCATTTTTTTGTTTATTAATTTACTCAATAAATACTAAACAGCAAGAACTGATCTAGAGCTGAAGGTAGGGTACCATATAGACTACCTAACTTCACAGTGATTATATTCAAGAGGAAGAGATAGAAAGTAAACATACATCTAAAAATCTAATGTTATATGTCAGTTTAAACTTGAAGAAGAAAATAAAGGTGCTAAAAGTGGGTCTTTCAAGAAGAAGTAAACCTTAAGCTGGCATTTGAAATGAAAGATCTATGTAAGCAGATATTTAGGAAAACTGAATAACCATGTTTTATATATTATTTAGTATCATCTAATTTTAATAAAATTTGCATTGAAAGGGTACACATAAACAAAAGAATGACTAGGAGTATGACCAGAGAGAGAGCTATCCAGTAATTAGATCTGTTTTCCATGATCAATCCTATCTGAAGAGATAGGTTCAGAAGTTTGGTAAGTGTAGATGATATCAGAAACCTGGCATAGACCAAATGTCATTTCATTCATGAACTTTTACCTGATAGTGTGAATACAAACTCTTCCTCTTTTTTAATTCTGCAGCAATTTTTAAAATCTCTATTATGAGTCCTTTCTTAAATTGTCCACAACATAAAAGGGAAGGTTTTTCTTTATTGTTTACCAGAGGCCTCAACATGAGATGTAGTCTGAATGCAGTGCTTGCATACAGTAGAAACGAAGTAACGTTTCTTGAAATTATTCATAAATCAATGAAGGAGTGAGCATCATAAATTTCAGATGTTATCATCAGTATTATCATCATATCTTCATTATTATTTATTTTTCTTTTAGCTAGTTATTATTTCATTTATGTGTTTTTCATGTTATTTTTGATTAATCATTGCAAGTTATGCTAACACAACAAACTCTGAAATTTCAGTGGCTGAGCACCTCTGAAATCTCAGGGGTTTAATGAGCTTTTCTGTCTTATTGTAAGCCTCCTGTGGATCTTCTGGTCAATCATGTAGTTTACATCACTCTGCTACACTACTGAGATATAATCACCTAGGTTTGCTTATTAGGAAAAAACACACACTGAAAAAAGGTACATATCATGTCTACTCCCATATCATTAAACAAAGCAAGGGAGATGGCTGTAATTAACTGTACAAAGGGGTATAGAGCTAAAAGAAGAACACCAGACACAGGTAAGCAAATGAAGTTTGGATCACAAGTTTTTTTTCTTCTGACTAAGGAATGGAAAAGGCAATGCTGGATCCATTTTACATATTAAGATAGCAGTTAAAATAGCAATAGAACATATTTCAATATGCATACCATAAGTCATATAGGAATTACATAATTGTGTGCCTAATAATTACTATTGTTATTTTTAGTTGTAACACACTGAGTAAAAAAATTAGCTAGTTAAACATTTTTGTTCTGAAATATAAGAAGCATAACTATTAAAAATGTTTTGGGTACTCTAAACAACTTATAGAGTGTGATAGAGTCATTATTGTATAGTTTGTGGAATGATATTAAAAATAAAAACTACCTTAAAATCTGAACTCTAAAGAAAACCTTATAAGATTATTCATTCTGGCTCCCATTAAATGGTCTCACCTATCACCATTCTTCATCTTTAAATAGATTTTCTAGCCATGATAAATTGTTTGAAATGAATAGATTTGAAAATTTGCTTCTACAAACAAAGCCTCCAAATCTTCTTCCTTACTATTCCATTTTCCTGCAATAATGCTACAGTAATTGTTTGTATGGCTGGCTCTTATTCCTCCTTTAAAACTTAAGTCATTGGGAATCCCTGGTAGTCCAGTAATTAAGACCCTGCACTTCCATTGCAGGAGGCATGGGTCTAATCCCTGGTCAGGGATTAAGTTCTCACATGCCATGTGGTAGGACCAAAAAGTGAAAAAAAAAAAATAAAGTATCAACTAAAGAAATAAGACTTAAGTCATTCATCTGGGAAATCTTCTCTAACTTCAAATGCTCACATTTTTCTCACACTTAGGAACTTCCTTTGTGCTTATCTCTACTATAGAATTTTGATCTCTATTTTAATTATATAAAAATATCTACCAAAGATAATAGACATCAACAGACCATTGACATTTAGAAAATAAGACCATTTTTAACTAACATTTAAAGTTCCAATTTCTACCACATTTCATGTCCTAAAAACAAATTAATATGGTAAATAAAATTGAGGTCTCTTGCAGAATACAAGTCTCTCAAGCACGTCCAAAATTGTTTTAAAAAGCAAGCATAGGAGAGTGGCCTAGGTGTTTTTTGTTTGTTTGTTTTTGTTTTTATGTTTTAGAGGATGCGGCCAAGCTAAGAACTCATATAGGAAGGAGCTTGCTTGTATTATCTGAATATATGACTTAAGCTAGAGAAATAGCCCCCAGGCCCCTTCATCAGCTTTATAGATGTGGGACACAGGAAGAAGAGCTAAAGGTAAGGTTTAAAGATGATAGTGTCAAACATTAAAAAATAGAATCAGCACAATGGGAGAAAACAATTGAAAATGAAGTAACTGACAAAGGATTAATCTCCAAAATACAGAAGCAGCTCAAGTAGCTCAACTGCAAAAAAACAAACAGCCCAATAAAAAAATGGGCAGAGGATCTAAACTGACATTTCTCCAAAGAAGACATCTAGATAGCTCACAAACACATGAAAAAAATGCTCAACATCACTCATTATTCAGTTCAGTTCAGTCACTCAGTCAAGTTTGACTCTTTGTGACCCCATGGACTGCAGCACGCCAGGCCTCCCTGTCTATCGCCAACTCCTGAGGCTTACTCAAACTCATGTGCATTGAGTCAGTGATGCCATCCAACCATCTCATCCTCTGTTGTCCCGTTCTCCTCCACCTTCAATCTTTCCCAGCATCAGGGTCTTTTCCAATGAGTCAGTTCATGGCATCAGGTGGCCAAAATACTGGAGTTTCAGCTTCAGCATCAGTTCTTCCAATGACTATTCAGGACTGTTTTCTTGTAGGATGGACTGGTTGGTTCTCCTCTCTGTCCAACAGACTCTTAAGAGTCTTCTCCAACAACACAGTTCAAAAGCATCAATTCTTTGGTGCTCAGTTTTCTTTATAGTCCAACTCTCACATCCATACATGAGCACTGGAAAAAACCATAGCTTTGACTAGATGGACCTTTGTTGACAAAGTAACGTCTCTGCTTTTTAATATGCTGTCTAGGTTGGTCAAAACTTTTCTTCCAAAGAGCAAGCATCTTTTAATTTTATGGCTGCAGTCACCATCTGCAGTGATTATGGAGCCCCAAAAAATAAGTTCTGTCACTGTTTCCACTGTATCCCCATCGTTTTGCCTTGAAGTGATGGGACAAGATGCCATGATCTTAGTTTTCTAAATGTTGAGCTTTAAGCCAACTTTTTCACTCTCCTCTTTCACGTTCACTTTCTTCTTCACTTTCTGCCATAAGGGTGGTGTCACCTGCATATCTGAGGTTATTGATATTTATCCTGGCAATCTTGATTTCAGCTTGTGCTTCATCCAGTCCAGTATTTTTCATGAGGTACTCTGCATACAAGTTAAATAAGCAGGGTGACAATATACAGCCTTGACCTATTCTTTCCCTACTTGGAACCAGTCTTTTGTTCCATGTCCAGTTCTAACTGTTGCTTCTTGACCTACATATAGGTTTCTCAGGAGGCAGGTCAGGTGGTCGGGTATTCCCATCTCTTTAAGAATTTTTCACAGTTTGTTGTGATCCACACAGTCAAAGACTTTGACATAGTCAATAAAGGAGAAATAAATGTTTTTCTGGAACCCTCTTGCTTTTTTTTTAAGATCCAACAGATGTTGGCAATTTGACCTCTGGTTTCTCTGCCTTTTCTAAATCCAGCTTGAACATTTGGAAGTATACGATTCACATATTGTTGAAGCCTGGCTTGGAGAATTTTGAGCATTACTTTGCTAACATGTGAGATGAGTGCAATTGTGCAGTAGTTTGAGCATTCATTGTCATTGCCTTTCTTTGGGATTGGAATGAAAAGGGACCTTTCCCAGTCCTGTCACTCATTATTAGAGAAATGCAAATGAAAACTACAATGAGGTATCACCTCACACCTGTCAGAATGTCCATAAACATCTATAAACAGTATATGCTGGAGAGGATGTGGAGGAAAGGAAACCATGTTGCACTGTTGGAGAGTGTAAATTGATATGGCCATTGTGGAGAACAGTGTGGAGAGTCCTTTAAAAATCTAGGAATAAAATTACCATATTGGTGCATGTTAAGTTGCTTCAGTCATACCCAACTCTTTGCAACCCTATAGACTGTAGCCCGCCAGGTTCCTCTGTCCATGGGGAGTCTCCAAGAGAGACTACTGGAGTGAGTTGCCAGGCTCTCCTTTAGGGAATCTTCTTTTTTTCTTTTTTTTTTTACTTTCACTGCAATTTTTTTTTTTTTATTGTTTTTGCCATACATTGTTATGATATCAC
>ML663008.1:10760600-10833095 GCA_007570785.1 Antilocapra americana | reverse complement strand
GTTTTTTTTTTATTGTTTTTGCCATACAATGCCATGATATCACCATGGGTTTACATATGCTCCCCCTCCAGAACCCGCCTCCCTCCTCCTTCCCTCCTCCCTCCCCCCAGGAAATCTCGATGCACCAGCCCCGAGCATCAATCCTGGGCTGGCGATTGATTACACATATGATAAATAACATGTTTCAATGCCATTCTCCCATATCATCCCACCCTTATCCTCATCCACAGAGTCCACGAGTCTGTTCTATACATCTGCGTTCCTTTTGCTGTCTCGCATGTTGGGTTCTCGTTACCGTCTTTCTAAATTCCATATATATGTGTTAATATACTGTATTGTTGTTTTTTGCTTCTGGCTTACTTCACTCTGGATAATGGGCTCCAGTTTCGTCCATCTGAGTAGAACTGCTTCAAATGAATTTTTTTTTAATGCTGAGTAATATTCCATTGTGTATATGTACCACACCTTTCTTATCCATTTGTCAGTTGATGGGCATCTAGGTTGCTTCCATGTCCTGGCTATTGTAAACAATGCAGCGATAAACATTGGGGTACACGTGGCTCTTTCAATTCTGGTTTTCTCAGTGTATATGCCCAGCAGTGGGGTTGCTGGGTCATATGGCAGGACTATTTGCAGCTTTTTAAGGGACCTCCACACTGTTTTCCATAGTGGCTGTACTAGTTTGCATTCCCACAAAAAGAATAAAATACTTAGGAGTATTTCTACCTAAAGAAACAAAATACTTGTATATAGAAAACTATAAAACACTGATGAAAGAAATCAAAGAGGACACAAACAGATGGAGAAATGCGCCGTGTTCGTGGATTGGAAGAATCAATATAGTGAAAATGAGTATACTACCCAAAGCAATATATAGATTCAATGCAATTCCTATCAAACTACCAGAGGTCTTTTTCAAAGAATTAGAACAAATAATTTCTCAATTTGTATGGAAATACAAAAATCCTCGTATAGCCAAAGCAATCTTGAGAAAGAAGAACGGAACTGGAGGAATCAACCTACCTGACTTTAGGCTATACTACAAATCCACAGTCATTAAGACAGTATGATACTGGCACAAAGACAGAAATATAGATCAATGGAACAAAATAGAAAGCCCAGAGATAAATCCACGCACCTATGGACACCTTATCTTTGATAAAGGAGGCAAGAATATACAATGGAGAAAAGACAACCTCTTTAACAAGTGGTGCTGGGAAAACTGGACAGCCACTTGTAAAAGAATGAAACTATCTGAGTAGAATTGCTTCAAATGAATTTTTTTTTTAATGCTGAGTAATATTCCATTGTGTATATGTACCACAGCTTTTTTATCCATTCGTCAGTTGATGGGCATCTGGGTTGCTTCCATGTCCTGGCTATTGTAAACAATGCAGCGATGAACATTGGGGTACACGTGGCTCTTTCAGTTCTGGTTTTCTCAGTGTATATGCCCAGCAGTGGGGTTGCTGGGTCATATGGCAGGTCTATTTGCAGCTTTTTAAGGAACCTCCACATTGTTTTCCATAGTGGCTGTACTAGTTTGCATTCCCACCAACAGTGTAAGACGGTTCCCTTTTCTCCACATCCTCTCCAACATTTATTGCTTGTAGACTTTTGGATGGCAGCCATTCTGACTGGTGTAAAGTAGTACCTCATTGTGGTTTTGATTTGCATTTCTCTGATAATGAGTGATGTTGAACATCTTTTCATGTGTTTGTTAGCCAAACAACAATACAGTATATTAACGCACATATATGGAATTTAGAAAGACGGTAACGAGAACCCAACATGCGAGACAGCAAAAGGAACGCAGATGTATAGAATAGACTTGTGGACTTTGTGGATGAGGGTAAGGGTGGGATGATATGGGAGAAGGGCATTGAAGCATGTTAATTATCATATGTGTAATCAATCGCCAGCCAAGGATTGATGCTTGGGGCTGGTGCAGCGAGATTTCCCGGGGGGGAGGGAGGAGGGAGGGGGGTTCTGGAGGGGAAGCATATGTAAACCCATGGTGATATCATGACAATGTATGGCAAAAACAATTAAAAAAAAATTAAAAAAAAAAGAATGAAACTAGAACACTTTCTAACACCATACACAAAGATAAACTCAAAATGGATCAAAGATCTAAGCATAAGACCAGAATCTGATTTATCCTTTTAAAAATAAGTGATAAAAATCTGTTTCTTAAGCTAAAAAGTATTAATTTTTGTTTTTCACAACATTTGTGAATATTTCTACATTAGCAAAACACAGAGCTTTGAGCATCTCAAAATCAATTTATTTTGGTCAGATGAGTATTTATTTATGTAAGCACTTATATTTTATTTTTAATGTCATTAACATTTTAAAAAATCACTTTCAGAAAAAAGTAACTGTAGGTATTCTAGTTGGGTATGTGTGAATATAAATAATTTGTAGATTCTTTTTGTTGAACTATATGAAAAATTGCACTGAATTTAAAACTTGCACAAAGCCTTTAAGAATTTTTCAAGCAACTAGAAATTTATTCAAAGGACAATAAAAGAATGATGTCACAAGATAAATATTTTTGGAGAAAGTGACCAAACATTTCCTCTTGTCTTCTAGCATTACATATATTCTCCTATTCTTCTTCATTAATGAAGGATCTCTCCCAGAGTGACATTGCTCACCACCTCATTCTTATCTCAATAGTTTATTTACCATCATCGGTGCTTTGTTCCACCTATCGCATTTCTGCTCCTTTGGCCCAAACCCCAGTGTCACTGATTATTAGAACACTTCCTGTATTGAATACAAACCTTGCCCCTCTGCCAAGGAGTTACAAGTCAACAACTCTTTGGAGGTTTCTCATTTTAAAACCTGACTCCTACTTATTTCTCTACCTGTTACTTTAAGTCTGAATTGATTTTGAGGTGCTCAAAGCTCTGTGCTTTGCTAATGTAGAAATCTTCACAACTGTTGTGTCTCAAATTTCTATAATATTTTTATCTCCATTCTTCCAGTTATACACAATGATCTGCATATTCAATTTATAATTGCCTGATTAAATGTTCTATGTGATTTCCTTAGGTTTAAAAAGATTCTTGTTATTTCAAATAAACATTGTTTTAATATAATGAGTAGTAGGATAAATCTTAACAGGAAAATCACCCAGGAAAGTCTTATTTTTCACTTTTCTTTCACCTTTATTTAGTTCTATATCATCATACCTTCAGTTTTAGACTAATTTGTATTGAAATACTAATATAATTTACAAGTTACATCTCTTTTCTAACTTGATCCTCAGGGCATCCTTGTGAGGTAGATAGGCTGCATATTTCTAACCTTAATTTAAATGAAATTGAGGCTAGAGCTTTGAAGTATTTTCTGAGTGGTGTTCATGCATCACGTGAAAAAGTATTACTAAATCTCGCACCCTTCCTTAGTCTTCAGTTAGATGGTGTTTCATCTCACATTTACTTTGGTTGTGGTGGTGGTTTAGGCACTAAGTCAGGTCCAACTCTTGCCACCCCATGGACTGTAGCCTGCCAGGTTCCTCTGTCCATGGAGATTCTCCAGGCAAGAATACGGAAGTGGGTTGCCATTTCCTTCTCTAGGGACATTTGATTTTAGAAGTTAAATAAATAAATGAATTATCTTCTGAGGGAAAGCAGGATTAGACAACTTAATAGGGAGACTAGATCTTGCCAAGAGCACTTCAAATGCAACCTCTGTGTTAAGGTACTTTCTCATTTAAAACTTTACTAAGTACACACCAGCTTGCCTACTAAGTAATTGAGCCTCAGAGTGTATATAACTTCCCCATGATCACAAACAAAATAGCAAAGCTAACCAGGTCAAATAGTGACAAATACCATGCTCTTTCTACTATATCATTATTATTTCACATTTAGGTCATTTAAAAAAATAGACTGTAGCTTAAATATGTGTAAAAGGTTAATATATCTCGTATCACAAAGATATTTATAAACATATTTTGCATATTTACTTTTAGCTAACTTCCTCTCAT
The DNA here is from genome assembly GCA_007570785.1 of Antilocapra americana. Lineage (NCBI taxonomy): Eukaryota > Metazoa > Chordata > Mammalia > Artiodactyla > Antilocapridae > Antilocapra > Antilocapra americana. The sequence continues at coordinate 10,829,095 of ML663008.1, read as the reverse complement.
GTGATTTTTTTTATTTCTCTGACAGATTATACCAGCAATTTGGCTATCTTTTAGACTATGCAGATAAATGTAAATACAATTTTTATATAGACTTTATTTACTTTGGTCATAAGTTGTTTCCAACAAATACTGTACAATCTGCAGGAACCACATTACTACTTTTTCCATTTATTCCAAATAAAAATATCTGAGAGTTTGGTTTTTGGCAAATATAGTAATTGGCTCTAATTGGCTAAAATTGTATTATACAGGCTCTTGCTGCCCTGTTCATGGAGAGTGCTGGCATTGAAATGTGATAAAGAATAGATTAGAATGACAAAATCACAATCAAGCAAGGCTACCCAAATTAAGGTAAGTTGGTTGGGAGCGACTAAAGTAGCAGCAATTACATGAAGAGGGAGTGAACAGATATGAAAGAAAGGATTACATTACATGGAAATAGAAAAGGTATATTATCCATAAAGAAAAGTAAACATATTTCTTCATCAGTTTAATCATATCTTTTATCCTCATGTCTTATTTAAGGATTTAATAGAATAGGTGAATTATATCATTGGATTAGATCAGGGCATGTTTTTGGTGGTGGGCATGGTAGTGGGATAATTAGGACCTATTTCTCATAATTGTTCCATTGTATGTTTACATGATATTGACCCATTTACTAACATTTATTTAAAAAGTTGCAATGTATATATTTGAATCAACTTTTATGGTCCCAATGTTATTGGAAAATCAATGTATTTTCATGAAATTATATTTTTTAAGTCAACATTTTACTTTCTTCTCATTCTGGAAAATGACTGTGAATGAAGAGGAGAAATACTGCTATCTGTTAGCCACAGTTAAATTGGAAATGTTTTGATTATTTTTTATAGTTATTGTTTCTTAAGGAAGAATTGATTAGGGATTTATAATTTATCAATTTTTTTTTCAGCAAAATGTCTGATTTTTACAAAGTCATCATTGTGGTCTTAACACATTTGAGACATTCAATCCCTTGAAATCTGTAATATTTAGCATTATTTTACAAGAAAATAAACAATTAAATTGAAATAACTTAGATATAAGTGGACTTGGAAACTCTAGAGCAGTATTTTAACTAAAATAACTATAATAGGGTTTCTCAGGTGGTTTGGTGATAAAGAATCAGCCTGCCAATGCAAAAGAGGCAGAAGACATGAGTTAGATCCCAAGGTCAGGAAGATCCCCTGGAGGAAGAAATGACAACTCATTCCAGTGTTTTTGCTGGGAAAATTCCATGGACAGAGGAGTCTGGCAGGCTGCAGTCTATGAGGTTGCAAAGAGGTGGACACTATTGAGCATTCTCAAACCAACAATCATAACAGATATTTCTATGATTTTGTGTATGTGTGTGTTTGTGTGGTGTGTGGTGTGTACACATATGTGCTTGTGTTTAAAGAATGTAAGTGTTGGGTAGTGACACAGAGACTTGGAATTTGCTAGACTAAAACTAATCTCTGTACATCACTGGGAGCGTCTCCTTGGTTTAGCATTTTTTTTATTATTTAACCAAAATCAAATAATCTTATTTTTGCTCTAATTTTATTCTGACTCTAGCAAAATCCCCATTGGCAAGACATAATTAGTCCTTGTTTTCCTTTATTAGCTGAGAGCCTAACTGTCTTCTGTGCATTTTCTTTTGGCAATATTCATTTACTCTTTTCTTTCTTGGTTATATAGAGAATTTCATTATTCAGTCAACCTTATTTAATAAAATTGCCACAATTTCCTCACTATCATACACTGTGTGAATATTTAACTATTATGCACACCAACACACAGAGACACACATAATATCCAAGTATATGTGTAATAGCAGGTCATTAAATACATTTAATATAATATATGTTCATGTACAAATCACTGAAGTTAGAAGCGAAGACCTCAGTCGAAAAAACAAATTTCTTGAAAGCGTTTACATTCTGAAATTCTTCGTGTATAATAATAAAGAACAGTCAGTAAGCGTAAAAAATCTGATCAATTTCAATACGTAAATTTCCATGTTACTGCAGAATAATATATATTAGGGTAAGTTTTAGGTATGAAATAATCCAAGTATGTGGCTGATAAGTTCTTGGCTTTTCTCATCCATTTTTCTATCACAATGCAAGCTAAACCAAGCAGTGTAAGAATATAGAGGATCATTCACAAATTGTGGCAGGTATTCAACCTGCAAATTTTAGAGTTGTCAAGGTTGAGTGTTTCAATCAATCTTGACATCTCCTGCCATTTCCTCTCATATTGTAGCTTCTATAAATAATATCCTTTCTTAGGCATCATTTTAACTTTGAAGGCATGTTTCTCTTTCTAACATAAAAAAATTGTATCTTTTAACATGTATTTTCTTTTGTACTCTTAGTTTGAAAAAATAAATATGGTATGTTAAATGAGGTGTCTAATTCTAAAATACAGTTTTGAAAAGAAATGTACCAGTAGGTGATGCATTAACAACAACATACTATTTAGCACATGTAAAAAATTTTCCTCTGAAGATTTTAAAGTGTTTTAAGAACTCCACAGCAACATAGCATGCCTATTATTTGAAAGGATTGCTTTCTAAAGGTCATCAATGATTTCTAAGAATAACTACAGAAACACCTACATTATGATATATTTTTATACAAAATAACTTTATTTTGAACAAAATTGCTTCACCTAGGCTCCACCTCTAGTTCAACCTAATTTTCACAGGGTAAGAAGGATCTCTTTAAAAAGTGCTTTTGCTGTTGAAAAAAGTCAGATAAAAAAGTTTAGAAGGCAAATTTGAAGAATAATTATTAGTATTTGTCACAATTAACTTATTCTTATAATCACCACTTTCATTTGGCATGGTGGCTTAAGTGGAAATTAAGTAAGACAATATAAAATATATCATGTCATGCAAAATTAGTATGTTTGAGATAGAAAAACTCCAGTAATCCTTTCACTGAGAATTCTTCAGCCTAAAAAACCTATGATCCAGAAAAATTAAATACCTTTCCCCCCCCCCAGAATCACATCACAAAAAGACTTAATGGCAGAGCCAGAAATATGAACACAAAGTTTCTCACTTGTAATACAATATATATGTCCTCTGTATGACGCCATTTTTATGCCAAAGAGCCCTAAGCTTCAAATGGGCTTCAAGGACTCCTATGTTTGCTATCCTGAGGGATTCCGCTGCTGTGTAACTGGCATTTTTATAATCTGACAGAGATAGTTTAAGGTGAATATGTGCATTTCTGTCAAAAATTTGTTCAGTCATGAACTCTCCATTCTTTCACACATTTGATTACAGATATGCCCACTCTCCATGTGTACTTGTCAAGGTGGATATGAGGGATGTATTTCTGTGGTGGACATTACTAGTCATCACCAATATCTGGTTCTCCTTTCCCTCCAAGGCTGGCTTACTAGCCCCCAGAAGCCATACTCAGTTATGTGACATTTTGGTAACTGGGTCTGGCCAATGAGCTGTGAGCAGTAGTGGAATGCCTCAGGATCATAGCAAATACAAGCCCTGCATGCCTTTCCACCTCTCTTTCCTGTCACCACGTCCAGTAATCCATTTATTGAAGTGATGGGACCACATGATAGAAATCGACTGGATCACTGAATTGTGCTGGTGATCCATTAGCTTCAGAGAAGATTTTAAGTGAGTGAAATAGAAAATGTTGGTGCTAAACATGGTAGCATAAGCTAATCAATCCTGATCAATACATTTATTATTAGAATATATTCTGTATCTATATAAATAATCTTATTTCCTTGAAAAAATAGGTTTAATTTTTAACCTATATTGAGCCTGAATAGTTATATAGCAATTACTTTGGTTCTTTTTGCATATTTCTAACAGTTATATTTCTACATATATTTTATTTAATATATCCAATAACCAGCAATTTTCAAGCTATGTGTAAAAGTTTATTTTTGCCCTTAATATAAGAAAGTTAGACATGTTTAAGATTTGTGTTATATTTTTATAATATTTTTATTTTTTTTTTAGCTTTCAGATCAACTGTTGCTTTTTCTCTAAAAATTTCCACATTCTCTGATGCCTGCTTACTTTTGTATATGCCATTATTTGGAAATTGCCAGATTTTGCATTGTAGCCATTTATGTATCTTTCTTCCCCTATTTCACAGTAAACTCCTGGGAAGAACTATATAGTATACCAGTTGAAATTTGCTTTGATTGGTTGAATATTTGTTTTAATTACTCAGTGCCCATAATACACTACACAGTTTTGATATAGACCATATTTGTCTTGGAATTTTGATAGGACTTGAAATGTGCTATACATATATTCAAAGCTAAAAAATGTTTAAGAATTAAATGAATGAACATATTTTCTATTTGGAGATATGGTAAAGAGGAGAGTTCATATATTTGATGTTAGGTTGCTTTCCATTGAAAGCTATGATTTAATATAAATAGAGAATTATAAGTTTACTACATTGTCAGATCTTTCTCTTAGCCAAACAAAAGTAGAGTAGAAAGTATCATGAATAACAAGGAAATAAACCTATTTTTTGGCTTTGATAAAATGACAAAACTAAGGAAGAAAAATATATTTTCTCTGTTTCTGGAAATAATACCCAATGGCCTAACCTATTTTGATAAGCTCTCTTAGCAAATAGCCTACTAATTTTAAAATGGTCTTTGATTATATGGCAATTTGTGGACAAGAAATAGAATGAGACTAATAGGTCTAAAAATTAGATAGATTATGTTTCCAGTAGGACACAGATCTTTTCTTTCTTCTCAAAGAATGTTTGTAATGATTATGCAATTACTTGACAGGTAACTACTGACCATCTGGTGTGTTAAAAATTTAAAAATGCATGTGCTTTCTTTGCAGTAGATTTGGAGAAATTCAGATTCTTCATATACAAGTAGTTAATAATTATTTCCAATTGCTCAATATAAACATTAAAAATGCAACTTGCCGTAGAGGTTTTTTATAGTAGACAGTATTTTAAAAGCAGTTTTTGGTTTAAAGAAAAACTGAGTGAAAATTCAGAGAGTCCTCGTGTATCCCTTGTTTCCAACCATGCACAATCTTCCCAGCTATTGATATCTTGCACTAGAGTAGCATATCCATTACAAATAAATTACGGTTCACTCTGATATCACATATTATCTCTGCTCCCACAAATATATAATAACATGTATCCACCATTATGCAGAAAAAGTCGTAATGACCCAGATAACTGTGAGGATGTGGTTACTCAACCAGAACCAGAAATCTTGGAGTGCGAAGTCAAGTGGGCCTTAAGAAACATTACAAAAAACAAAGCTAGTGGAGGTGACTGAATTCCAGTTGAATTATTTCAAATTCTAAAAGATGATGCTGTTAAATGCTGTACTCAATATGTCAGCAAAATTGGAAAACTCATCAGTGGCCACAGGACTGAAAAAGCTCAGTTTTCACTGCAATCCCAAAGAAGGGCAATGCCAAACAATGTTCAAACTAATGTACAACTGCACTCCTTACAAATGCTGGCAATGTGATGCTCAAAATCCTCCAAGCTAGGCTTCAGCAGTATGTAAACTGAGAACATCCAGATGTACAAGTTGAGTTTTGAAAAGGCAGAGGAATCAGAGATCGAATTGCCAACATTTGTTGGATCATGAAGAAAACAAGGGAATTCCAGAAAATCATCTACTTCTGCCTCATTGACTATGCTAAAGCCCTTGATCGTGTGGCCACAATAAACTCCGGGAAGTTCTTAAAGAGATAGGAATACCAAATCACTTTACCTGTCTCCTGTGTGCAGGTAAAGTAGCAGTAGTTAAAACGCAATATAGAACAACTGACTGGTTCAAAACTGGAAAAGGCATACAACAAGGCTATATATTGTCACCTTGCTTCTTTAACTTCTAGGAAGAGTACATCATGCAAAATGCCAACTGGATGAATCACAAACTAGAATCAGGATTGCCAAGAGAAATAGCAATAACCTCAGATATGCAGATAATACCACTTTAATGGCAGAAAGCAAAGAGAAACTAAAAAGCCTCTTGATGAAGATGAAAGAGGAGAGTGAAAAATTTGGCTTAAAATTCAGCATTCAGAACACTAAGATTATGGCATCTAGGCTCATGGCAACAGCTGGGGAAAAAGTAGAAGCAGTGACAGATTTTATTTTCCAGGGCTCCAAAATCACTGTAGATGGTGACTTCAGCCATAAAATTAAAAGATGCCTGTTCCTTGGAAGTAAAGCCATGACAAACCTGGGCAGTGTATTAAAAAGCAAAGACATTACTTGCTGACAAAGGTCTGTATAGTCAAAGCAATGGTTTTTCCAGTAGACATGTATGGATGTGAGGGTTGGACCATAAAGCACTGAAGAATAGATGCCTTTGAATCATGGTGCTGGAGAAGTCTCTTGAGTCCCTTGGACGGCAAGGTGATTAAAATAATCAATTCTAAAGAAAATCAACCCTGAATATTCATTGGAAGGACTGGTGTTGAAGCTGAAGCCCCAGTACTTTGACCACCTGATGAGAAAAGACCCTGGCACTGGGAAAGATTGGGGGCAGGAGAGGAAGAGGACTACAGAGGATGAGATGGTTGGATGGCATCACCGACTCGATGGCCATAAATCTGAACAAACTCCAGGTGATAGTGGAGGACAGAGAAGCCTGGTGTGCTGCAGTCCATGGGGTCACAGAGTCAGACATGACTTACTGACTGCACAACAGCAGCAATCCACCTTCACAGTAGTATATGGATGAATTTCACTACCCTAATAATCCTTGTTCTGCTTCCTGCTTATCCCTCCTCCTTAATCTGTTTCTCAACTTTTTATTCTCACCAGTTTTAACTTTACAAAATGCCATATAGTTGGAATCTTACCATATGAAGCCTCTTTCTATTGGCCTCTTTCACATGGTAATATGCACTTAAAGTTCCTCCATATTTCTTCACAGCTTGATAACTTGTTTATTATTAGGGCTGATTACATCTCTTTATCTGCATGTAACATAGTTTACAAGAAAGCTGAACACTGAAGAATTGATGCTTTTGAGCTGTGGTGTTGAAGACTCTTGAGAGTCCCTTGGACTGCGAGGAGATCGAAACAGTCCATTCTAAAGGAGATCAGACCTGGGTGTTACTTGGAAAGACTGATGTTGAAATTGAAACTCCAATACTTTGGCCACCTCATGCGAAGAGTTGACTCATTGGAAAAGACCCTGATGCTGGGAAAGATAGGGAGTGGGAGGAAAAGGGGACGACAGAGGGTGAGATGGCTGGATGGTGTCACTGACTCAAAAAAGGACATGGGTTTGGGTGGACTCCAGGAGTTGGTGATGGACAGGGAGGCCTGGCGTGCTGCAGTTCATGGGGTCATAGAGAGTCGGACAAGACTGAGCCACTGAACTGAACATAGTTTATTTACATGTTCATCTACTGAAGGCCAATATGCTTGTTTCCAAGTTTGGGGAATTAAAAATAAAGCTGTTGTAAACAGCAAAATCAAGACATGAGGCCGACTGTGGCTCAGATCATCAGTTCCTTATTACAAAATTCAGGTTCAAATTGAAAAATGCAGGGAAAAATACTAGGCTATTCAGGTATGACCTAAATCAAATCCGTTATGATTATACAGTGGAAGTGATGAATATTCAAGGTACTAGATTTGGTAGACAGTGTCTGAAGAGTATGGACAGAGGTTCATAACATTGTCTAAGAGGCAATGACCAAAACTATACCCAAGAGAAAGTAATGCATGAAGGCAAAGTGGTTATCTGAGAAGACCTTACAAGTAGCTGAGAAAAGAAGAGAAGTGAAAGACAAAGGAGAAAGGGAAAGGTATTCCCAATTGAATGCAGATTTCCAAAGACTATCAAGGAGAGATAAGAAAACCTTCCTAAGTGAGTGCAAAGAAATAGAGGAAAACAAAAGAATGGGAAAAGACTAGAGATTTCTTTAAGAAAATTGGAGATACCAAGGTAACATTTCATGCAAAGATAGGCACAATAAAGGACAAAAATGGCAAGGGCCTAACAGAGACAGATGAGATTAAGAAAACATGGCAAGAATACAAGAACTACACAAAAAAGATATAAATGACCCAGATAAACACGATGGTGTGGTCACTCACCTAAAACCAGACATCCTGAAGTGTGAAGTCAAATGGGTTCAGCAATACATAAACCTAGAACTTCCAGATGGTCAAGCTGGATTTAGAAAAGGTAGAAGAATCAGAGATCAAATTGCCAACCTTTGTTGGATGGTGAACAAAGCAAGGGAATTCCAAAAAATAAAATCTACTTCTGCTTCATTGACTGTGCTAAAGCCTTTGACTGTGTAGATCAAAACAAACTTGAATATTTTTAATTAGATAGGAATACCAGACTACCTGACCTGCATCCTGAGAGACCTATATGCAGGCAAGTAGCAACTGTTAGAACCTGACATGGAACAACTGACTGGTTCAAAATTGGGAAAGGCATACAGCAAGGCTGCATATTGTCACCCTGTTTATTTAACTCATATGCAGAGTACATCATGAGAAGTGCTGGGCTGGATGAATCACAAACTGGGTCAAGATTGCCAGGAGAGATATCAACAACTTCAGATATGCAGATGATACCAGTTTAATGGCAGAAAGGAAGAGGAACTAAAGAGCCTCTTTATGAAGGTGAAAGATGAGACTGAAAAAGCTAGCTTACAACTCAGTATTAAAAAGTGAAGATCATGGCATCCAGTGCTATCACTTCATCACAAATAGATGGGGAAAATGTGGAAACAGTATCAGGTTTTATTTTAGTTGGCTCCAAAATCTCTGTGGATAGTGACTGCAGCCCCAAAATTAAAAGGCACTTGCTCCTTAAAAGAATAGTTATGACAAACGTAAACAATGTATTAAAAAGCATAGACATCACTTTGCCAACAAAGGTCCATATAGCCAAAACTATGGTTTTTCCAGTAGTCATGTAAGGATGTACAAGTTGGACTATAAAGAAACTTGAGTGCCAAAGAATTGATACTTTTGAATTCTGATGCTGGAGAAGACTCTTGAGAGTCCCTTGGACTTCAAGGAGATCAAACCAGTCCATCCTAAAGAAAATCAACCCTGAATATTCATTGGAAGGACTGATGCTGAAGCTGAAGCTCCAATACTTTGGCCACCTCATGAGAGGAACTGACTCATTGGAAAAGACTCTGATGCTGGGAAAGATTGAGGGCAGGAGGAGAAGAGGGCAGCAGAGGATGAAATGGCTAGATGGCAACACTTCAGTGAACATGAGTTTGAACAAACTCCTGGAGATAGTGAAGAACAGGGAAGCCTAGCATGCTGCAGTTCATGGGGTCACAAAGAGTGGTATACAACTTAGTGACTCAACAACAACAACAACAAACATCCAGGCACAGATTTTGCTGTAGGTATAAGGTTCCAGTACCTTTGGGTTAGTACCAAGGAGCACAGTTACTGGGTATTATGATGGGAGAAGATTTAGTTTTTAAAGAAATTTCTAAACTATCTTCAAAAGTGACGTGACATTTTGTTCATTCTAATAGATGTGTAGTGATATCTTGTAATTTTGATTTACAATTCCTTAATGACATATGAATCTGAACATGATTTCATATGCCAGTTTGCTATCTGTTTATCTTTTTTGGTGAGGCGTTTAGTCAGATTTTTTCAATTTTTTAATAAGTTTATTTTCTTATCATTGAATTATAAGTTATTTGTATATTTTGGTAAGCGTTGTTTATCAGATATATCTTCTGTAAATATTTTCTCCTAGTCTGTGATTTTGTTGATTGGATCATGTAATTTTCTTATTTAACGTATTGATATGATTACATTAAATGATTTTTACATATTGATTAAGCATTGAATATATAGGATAAATCCCACTTGATCATGGTGTATAATTCTTTTTATACTTTTCTGGCTTTTATCCACTAATATTTTGTTGAGAATTTTTCCATTTATTTTCCTGAGAGTTATTGATCCATAGCTTTCTCTTCTAGTCATTTCTTTGTCTGGTTTTGGCTTTAGGATAATGATGGACTCATAGAAAGATTTAGGAAATATTCCGTCATCTCTAATTTTCTGGAGATTAGCTGTAGAGAATTTGTATAATTTATTTTTAAACATTTATTGGAATTCACCAGTTAAGCAATCTGGGCTTGATGCTTTCTGGTTTGAAAGATTATTTATTAGTGATACAATTTCTTTAGTACACATAGGCCTATTTAAACTGTCTATTTCTTCTTGTGTAAATTTTGGCAGATAGTATCTCTTAAGAAATTGATCCATTTCATCTAGATTTTTGAATGTGTGGGCATAAAGTTGTTCAGATTATTATTCTATCAACCCTTTGAAGTTCTTAAGATCATCTCTCTTTCTTTCATGGTTAGCCTGGCTAGAAACTTACCAATGTTTTTTATCTTTTCAAACAGATTTTGAATTGGTTCATTTTCTCTGTTGAGTAAACACTATTTTCAATTCATTGATCTCCACTCTTTTATTATTTCCTTGATTTTACTTGCTTTGGATTTAATTTGCTCTTCCATGTTGTTTATTCCTATTATTTATTAGGTTGGATATTATCTCTTTCAATCTTGAAGGAGTGACCTTATGTAGGATGTGTCGTACAGGACCCATCAACATGCTCCCTTCTGGCCATCGGTATTAGGTGCTCCAAAGGTGTCCTCCACTGTGCCAGGGTTGACAACGGTAGGCCCATTTGTATGTGTGTCTGCACCCTGATTTGGCTTGCTTTATGAAGTTATTTTGCATGTAGTGGTGGGTAAGGCAAGCCCCCAGTGGGGCTGGTTGTAAAGCTGGTGGCTTGTGACTGCTACATGCATATTGAAAGTGAGGATCACAAAAATGGCTACTGCCAGCATCTCAGTCCCCATTGGGAGTCCAGGCTGTCTCTTTTTTTCTCTAGGAAGCTCTTCGAGATCACCAGTCTGCCCCAGGCTTCTTTCAACCAGCTACCTCTGTACTGGGACCTGGAGCATGTGAGGTTTTCTGTAAAACTTGGATGCATTGAGTCCTGGTTTCCTACAGTCATCTGGCTTTCTGGAATATAAATCTACTGGTTTCCAAAGCCATATGTTTTGGTGGCTCAGCTTCAGGACACCAGGACTGGGAAGCCCAATGGACCCTTCACTCCTCAGAAGACCGCTGAGTCTGTGATGAAAGAAAGTGTTAGTGGGTCAGTCGTGTCCAACTCTTTGTGACCCCATGGACTGTAGCCTGCCAGGCCTTCCATCCATGGGATTCTCCAGACAAGAATACTGGAGTGGATTACCATTTTCTTCTCCAGGTGGTCTTCATGATCCAGGGATTGAACCCAGGTCTCCTGTATTATAGGCAGACTCTTTACCGTTTGAACCACCAGGAAGAACATTGCTTCAGGCTACCCAGGTAGCACTAGTGGTAAAGAAACCCCTGCCATTGCAGGAGACATAAGAGACACAGGATTGAGCCTTGGGTTGGGAATATCCTCTGGAGGAGGGCATGACCACCCACTCCTGTATTCTTGCCTGGAGAATCCCATAGACAAAGGAGCCTGGTGGGCTACAGTCCATAGGATTGCCAAGAGTCAGACACGGCTAAAGCAACTTAGCGCAGAGCATTGCTTCACTCCTCTACTTGTAATCTACATGTGTCTTTATATTCAAGGTGAAATTTTTTGAAGAGAACATATAGTAGGGTCTTGTTTATTGCCAATTTTTATAATCTAAAACTTTATATTATATTATTTATATAGTTGAATTGCTAGCTACTATATATACTACTATTTTGTTGCATATATTATTAATCTTATCTTTGTATCTTATTTTTTATATTTTTCTTGGTTTTAATTGAATATTTCCTTGATAGCATTTTATCTCCTTTCTTAGTATTTCAATTATTACTATTATTATTTTGCTATTTTTAAGTAGTTTCCTTGGTGTTTGCTGTACATGTTTACATCCAGTCTGAGTTCATTTTCAAATAGCATCATACTACCTCATGGGTAGTGCAAGTAACTTATAATAACATAATATTTCTAATTCCTCAAAATATTTCATCTATTATTCATTTCACTTAAACCATAATTGTTGAATTTTTAGTTTTATTATTTTGAACAAACATCAATTATATCAATTATGAATAAGAAATTTTATTCCTTTCATAATGTTTTTTATGTATGTATATCAGAGTTTCTGACTTATTTCCTTCTCTCCAAATAATCTATTTTAACATTTATTGCAAGATAGATTTACAAGTAACATATTTTCTCAATTCTTGTTTGTCTGAAAATGTTTCAACTTCTTTTTCATTTTTGAGAAAAAAATTTGCAGAATACACAATTCCAGGATGGTGGCTTCTTCTCTAACACTTTGAATATTTCACTCCATTCTCTTCTCATTTGGTTTCTGTGGAGAAGTTAGATGTTGTTCTTATTTTTGCTCCCCTATAGGTAAGGTGTACTTCCTCTGGCTTCTGTCAATTTATTTATTTATTTTTTAAATTTTCTGAGTTTGACTATGATAAGCCTCTGTATTGTTGGGTTTGCTTTTTTGCTTTATGTGTTTTTATGTTTTGGCATTTATCCTACATGGTGTTCTCTGAGGTTCCTAAACTGATGTCTGACATTAATTTAGGAAAATTCTCAGTCATATTGTTTCAATATTTCTTCTGTTTCTTCCTCTGTTTCTTCTCATTCTAGTATTCCTATTATGAAATGTTACGACTTCTTAACATTAATCCATCTCTGTGCTAACATTATTCCACATGTTCTTTCATGTTGTCAACTTTCATAAGAACTCTGTGATGTTAAATTTTCAAATTATCTGGGCTTGGGGATGCCCAGGTCACTGGTAAAACATACTATGAGTATGTTTGGGGAAGAGACTGGTATTTGAATTGGTAGGCTCACTGAAGAAGATCAATCTTACTAAGACGAGTTGCTATTATCTAATTAGTTTGTGGCCTTGAACAGAAGATAATGGAGGTGAAAGTTTTATGCTTGAGTGAGGACTTTCATCTTCTTCTGCCCTCAGACATCCTGGTGCTTAGGCCTCTGGATTCAGACCAAAGCACACAAATGACTTCTAATTCTCAGGCCTTTGGCCTCCAACTGGGACTTACACCACTGAGTGTTCTGATTCTTAGGCCTTTGGACTTGAACTAAATTACATCACTGGGTCTCAGTTTTCCAGGTTTCCAAAAATCAATCTTAGGACTTCCTGGCCTCCATAATTGTGCAAGCCAAGTTCTATAATAAATCAACCTCTGTCTAGACAGACAGAATGATAGGGAGGACATAGGCACAACTGCAGCGAAACAAAATCTGAACTATAGGGCATCATCAAGGATTCCAGCATGGGGGCTTATATTAATAAGAACACGGCCAATGTTGCCATCATCCACCTGGTCCTCAAGAAGAGAGGTGAGAGAAAGAAAACCTGTCAGGTTCCTGCTGTTGTTGTTCGGTTGCCCAGTCGTGTCTGATTCTTTGTGACCCCATGGACTGCAGCACTCCAGGCCTCCTTGTCCCTCACTGTCTCCCAAAGTTTGCCCAAACTTTGGTCCTTACCACTGCCATTTTCCCTCTGATTCCCCACACTCTATTCTAGACCCAAGAAACCTTTCCTTGCGCATTTGTTTTCTTCTTATTTAGTTTGGACAGATATGCAGATGACACCACCCTTATGGCAGAAAGTGAAGAGGAACTAAAAAGCCTCTTGCTGAAAGTGAAAGAGGAGAGTGAAAAAGTTGGCTTAAGGCTCAACATTCAGAAAACTAAGATCATGGCACCTGGTCCCATCACTTCATGGGAAGTAGATGGGGAAACAGTGGAAAAAATGTCAGACTTTATTTTTGGGGGGCTCCAAAATCACTGTAGATGGTGATTGCAGCCATGAAATCAAAAGACACCTACTCCTTGGAAGGAAAGTTATGGCCAACCTGGATAGCATATTGAAAAGCAGAGACATTACTTTGCCAACAAAGGTCCATCTAGTCAAGGCTATGGTTTTTCCAGTAGTCATGTATGGATGTGAGAGTTGGACAGTGAAAAAGGCTGAGTGCCGAAGAATTGATGCTTTTGAACTCTGGTTTTGGAGAAGACTCTTGAGAGTCCCTTGGACCACAAGAAGATCCAACCAGTCCATGCTAAAGGAGATCAGTTCTGGGTGTTCATTGGAAAGACTGATGTTAAAGCTGAAACTCCAATACTTTGGCCACCTCACGTCAAGAGTAGACTCATTGGAAAAGACCCTGATGCTGGGAAGGATTGGCATCAGGAGGAAAAGGGGATGACAGAGATGGTTGGATATCCATCACCAACTCAATGGACATGGTTTTGGGTGGACTCCAGGAGTTGGTGATGGACAGGGAGGCCTGGCGTGCTACGATTCATGGGGTCACAAAGAGTTGTACATGATTGAGTGACTGAATTGAACTGAACTGAGAGTCTGCTAAAATAATATCTCTTGAAAGGAGATTTTGTTAAGAACAGTGTAATATTCTGGTGAATTTCAAAATGGTTATTTTTCCCTTCCCTCTACTAGAAGACCAAAGAGATTTTTCTCTGATGTTCACTATGAGAACTTGGTAGAGTTCATGGAGGAGAAAATCATAAAAGTGAATCTCCCTGGAGCTTGTATCCTTCAGACTTGCTCACACTGAGCCTCCAACTATTTATCAAGTATATTTCAGGGTACTGGTTCCAGTCAAAGTGGGATTCTCTTCTGGTCAATTGAATCATCTCTATCTACCTCTTTATCTATCCAAATTTGTTTGTCCTGGGACCTCATTTCTCTGGCAGATGTAAGAAGAATTGTTGATTTTTCTTTTTCTTTCTTTCTTTTTTTTAGCACTCCAGGCTACTTGTCCTTAGCCTGGAGCTATGACCCCTCAGCACTTTACATGCTGAAATAGAAACCAAAGTCCTTGAGATCAATTTGCCCCAAATCGTGTCCCATTCCTACTCAGTGCCACTTACTGTATCTAATCAGTCCATATCAAAATTCTTACTCTTCCTTTCTTAAACACAACCTAATTTTCCACACTCCCTCACCTTAGCACTTGCTCCCCTTTCTGTTGCACTTGTAACTGCCTTATAGTATTCATGCATTCTTAGAGACCTGGAGTTATGTTCCCTCCCTTGAAAAGTCCCCTGATTCCATTTTACTGAGACTCTTCCATCCATGTGCTCCCAGTAAACTTAGTATCGATGTTTCTGTTTATTTGAAATTTATTTATCATTTATGTAAATATATTCCCACTTTCTTAGAATAATACTTTAAGGATGAGTCAGTGTATTTCCCATTAGTTGTTTGCTTTTTTAAAATTAAGAGTATATTGTATTTTACTGTGCCTGTTATGGGCACTCAATTAAGTCTTCTTAAAGATACCAAAATTATGTTATCTTGTGCATACTTCCCGCAAATAGATAAAAACAAGAGTAAAAGCATTTAGGAAAATGAATCAATCATTATCTTGTAGGAGTGTTCTGTTGTTTACTAAAAGGTTCTATATATAAGAGATGTCTCTTTGGGAACAGAAATAATTCACATTAAGTTTTCTAAGTATGACTATTCAGATAAAATTACACTGTCCATAACTGTGTGCATCAGTTCAGTTCAGTTCAGTTGCTTAGTCATGTCCTGCTCTTTGCGATCCCATGAACTGCAGCATGTCAGGCCTCCCTGTCCATCATCAACTCCCTGAGTCCACCCAAACCCATGTCCACTGAGTCGGCAATGCCATCCAACCATCTCATCCTTTGTCATCCCCTTCTCCTCCTGCCCTCCATCTTTCCCAGCATCAGGGTCTTTTCCAATGAGTCAGCTCTTCACATCAGGTGGCCAAAGCACTGGAGTTTCAGATTCAACATCAATCATTCCAATGAACACCCAGGATTGATCTCATACCAGAGTACAATTAATTGGCTTTGATCCTTGAAGAATTTTTATTTTTTCATGTTAAAGGTTTAAGAAAGAAAAGAATTTAACAGCCATGAAATTCATGAAATTGATTGGTAGATGGCTACCAACACATGTGATATGTTAAAAACTTTAAAATACATGCTCTTACTTTGGAACAAATTTGGAAGTATCCATGGTCTCTACATTATTAAAGATGAGTACAGTTTTTATCTAGAGGTTGTTTGGGGTTAAAATTGATATTTATTTTTAATTGGAGGATAATTGCTTTACAATGGTGTGTTGGTTTCTGCTGTACAACAAGGTGAATCAGCTATATGTCTACATATACACCCTCCCTCTTGAGACTCCCTCCCATTCAACCCATCCGACCCCCAACTCAGTCATCACAGCATCCCACTGGGCTCCCTGTGTTATCCAGCAAGCTCTCACTAGCTATCTAGTTTACACATGGTAGTGCATACATGTTAATGCTAGTCTCTCCATTTGTCTCACCCTCTCCTTCCTTCACTATGTGCCTAAGTCTGTTCTCTGTGTCTGTGTCTCTATTCCTTCTGTGAAAGTAGGTTCATCAGTATCAAAAAATTATAATCTTTGTGCTGATTAATTTCTTACTAGATGCTTCTTCCTAAAATGACTATATTTGATGGATCATTTTACGCAACGATCATACCAATCCTTTGAAATAGACAACTATCATTGTCTCCAAGTTACAGGTGTTATATATGAGCAAAAAAGAGGTTAAGAACTTGCCTAAGACAATGCTTCTGCTATATTATAAACTAGAGATTAAAAAGGAAGTCTCTGATTAATAAGTGTTTATTCTTTACGAGGGGCTTCCCTGGTGGCTCTGATGGTAAAGAATCCACCTGCAATGTGGAAGACCTGGAGGAGGGCACCACAACCCACTCCAGTAGTTTGGCCTGGAGAATCCCTGTGGAGAGAGTAGCCTGGTGAGCTACAGTCCATGGGGTCGCAAAGTCTCAGCACATTCTTTACCAGACTTCCATATTACCCTAACAACAAAATTTCAAATGCAATGAAAGTTAAAGAAATAGGTTATTGCTTTACCTATGTAACTGGGTAAAGTATGTTCGGTTTGTATTACATGTGAAGTAAAATTTCCAAACTGCATTTTTACTTAGAAATTCTGAACATTTTAGTTGTAATAAGATAGGGTCTATAGTTCCACTTTTCTTTCCTTGAAGACTTCACTCTCGCTTATATTGTAAAGTGAAAAAAAAACATTTATATTAAGAAATCTGAATCCTTTCATTTGTTTGAATAAATACTGTAAAACTGGCAAAAAATTTTCAGTGATTTCTGTGAGGCTGTATATTTTCTACATTTCTAAGCAGATGACATTTTTATATTTATGAAGTTAATTATTGACATTGTGATAAGTAAAATAAAGATCTCTCCAATAATATCTACATCATAATCCTCAGCAGTTGTGAGCATGTTAGGGTCCATGACAAAGGAGTATTAAGATTGTTAGTTAATTTTAAAATAGGAAGATTGTTCTGGAATATCTGGATAGAAATAATATCATCACAAGGGTTCTTAAAAATGGTAGAAGGAAGTGGTGGAGAGAGAGGTTACTATGAGAGAAAGGTACAGAAAGAGGCGACTTTGCTGGATTTGCACATGGAAGCAGGAGGCTATAATCCAAGAAATGTGGGCATCCTCTAGAAGCTGGAAATAGCAAAACAAAACAAAACACAACAAATGAACAGATTCTCTCCTAGAGCCACCAGAAAGGAGTGGAGTTGTCAAGACCTTCATTTGCCTAGTGTGACCCTTGTCAGAATCTGACTTGAATTTATTATCTGTAAGATAGTACATTTGAAGTGTTTGAAGCCTTTAAGTTTTCAGAAACTTGTTATATTAGCAATAGAAAACTGACAGTTATAAATTATTGTACTTAAAGTAAACATAGGGAAATACTTAGCTTTGTCATTTTACTTGCTATTTTTAAAAATGGGATGAATATCAATAAAGCGCCTTGAGCTAAGTTCCTGAGATGCTATTGCAGTTTGTAAAGGTGTGTACTGTGTTAGTACATATTATATATGCAAGTATATATCAAATCTTCCAGTAATAGGAGTAGGTCAATAGCATGCGTCAGTAGGGGGTGCTCATGCATAGGGTACCACTGGGACAGCCACAAACATCAGGTGATGGGGGGAAGGGCACACCACAAACACCAATTACGGGAAATGCATGTTTGAAGAAAAATTCAGAAGCTATTACTGAAAATACACCAAACAGAAGAATCATTATTCTGCATTTACTCTTGGATATGTATTTCATATATGAATACATAATTCTTCAAGAAAGACTAATTTTAATTCATCAAATTTATTTTTGCCATATTTGTTTGGTAGTATTTAATGAAATGCTTACATTGTGATCATACCAAGTTTCAAAGTAAAAGAAAACATTGTAGCTTGTTTGCTATAAATTTTGGGTACAATTTTGGATATTTATGGTGTGATTGTACAACATAGAAGTGTTTTAGCAGAGTTACTAGAATTTGTTGTCAAGCAAATTTTCCATTTTGGTAACTGCTTCTACATTTTATGATCATGTAGTCGTTTGTTTAACATTTTTGAACTTTTGTTTTGGAATTTCGATAAGCAATAGTTCATGAATATTCCCCAGATATTAAGCTTACATTTTTCATTTATCTTTCTCTGTTATGTCACCTATCTGTTTCTTTAATATTCTTATATTTTTATTTTCTTACAATGAAAGTTATTTTAATTTATTATTCATAATGTTAATGGAATCTATTTGCTTCAAAAATTAATTAACTTACATGAAACAAAGTTTTGTCCTAATCTAGGATATTCAATCAATGAATTGAAGTTGTATAAAGCAATTCCAAGAGACATACAAAGGTAAAGAGTTCTACCATAAATGAAATAAACAGTCCCTCTGTGCTAGACTCTTACCTTGATGCCTGACACAACCTCTATATATTACACGAATGAGGCTGCATAAACCACATCAAAGGTCCAAACCTAAGTTAGCCCCAGGGACCAAGTGAATTAAAAGATTTCTTTGTCTTCTGTTCTTACCACAGACTTAAAGTTGCTCCAAAAGTCCCATACAGTAAGCAGTACATTTCGTCCTTGTAACCAACTGTCTGAGATACACCCATGGTTTAATAACTTGTTTTTTACTTCTTCCTACACTTTAGCTTGTCCTTCTTGCCCTCTATCTAATCATTCTGTCTAGGACAAAGCTGTCTTTTTAAAACGCGGTCCCAACTCTTAATAAAGTGATGTCCTTTCACTGTCATGCAGATTTAAGTAGCCTACAGCTACATGATGTTTTTAATATTTTCATTACCCCCCCCAAAAATAGTAACCTATAGATAGAAGGCTGATGTTAATAGCTTGCCATTCTAGACTACCTTGTATTTGCTACTGCTGAAACCCCTCCTGCCAAAGAGAACACATCTCTTGAACAGGCCCATCTAAGGTCAGACTTGCTTCTCTGTAAACTGACTCCCAAGGTAACTATTATTAGAGAATCCTGCATTTATTTGATTATGTTTATGTTTCTTAAACAAAAGAGTAGACACGAGTATTATATGTAACCACTTAAAATGGATTCTATGGAGACTTTAAAAGTGGGATATTTATATATAGCACAGCTATTTGCAGAAAAGTGTATCAGCTCATTCAAACTCATCAGGGCATTGGCTAATATTTAGATAAGCAGAAAAACAAATTAACACTCAGTCAAATCTAGTTTTATTATTGTCAAGCACTGGGAACTTGTTTTTTAATGAGTTAATAATTCTTAAAATGTCTCCCAAGTACATACTAATAGGCTGCGTTTTTTTCATTTGTTCTGCTTATCACAAGTGTAGCTAACTTCATATTTGCTTCAATGATGGGATTCTTTCAGAGTGTTTTGACCTTTTAGTCAATTTGGAATGCTTTTTACTGCTTTGCCACAGTTAGGAAAGATTGATCAGTTACTATATAAGCCTTCTACATTCTAGAAAGTTCCTTTACACATCTGGGTCAAGACAGTTCACAAACAGCTGAACACAGATTTTATTGGTTTAATATTGCAGGTGGTTATATCCTTCTCATAAAAGAGCTTTTACTTTCTTTAATTTCAATGTAGAATCTGGCAACTGAACTGATAATCAATCACATTTGTTCTGTTGCTTTTTAAAAGCTTAAATGCCTCAGAGTGAAAAGATGCTACTGAGCAGACACAGTGGGATTTCATAAGGGTTTTTATTAGATGGACCCTATGCTAGCTTAAAAAAAATGATTTAATTTGCAGTGTGCATATACCACAGATATTACCTTTGCTGAAGAACCTATGGGTATGAAATATCAATCTACATTTTTTAAAGATCCAATCATTTTAAATAGGTGTTGTGTCTGTGGGCCAATTCACAAGGGAGACAGGAAATGGAATGATGAAACAACAAGCAGGTGCAGCAAGTGAATTCATCTTTACTGGATATTTGAAGTCATGAAATTCAAGTAGCATTGACTGTTCTCTTTTATTCCTACAGCTGCAAGATGTAATGGAAAGTGAACCTCACTGGGACCTGGGAATCTTGGATTCTGTACATGGTTCTGTGCCTAAAGAGTTAGAAACTAAATTAGGTTCTCAGATACTAAGTGAGTGTAAATGAGATGATCACAATGAAAATGACTCCACTAGTCCAAAGCATTCGGCAGGAGTTTTGGGTTGCCCCCAAAATATCCTGAGGCAATCCTCTCTATAATTGGTAAGATCTGACAATAGTATCTCTTCCTGAGGGATATCATTAGTTTTTTAGTTGACAGGCTATATAGCAGGCATTCAATAAATACGCACTTTTTTTTTAATCTTTACATACTTTGTTGTTCATTTTAATTGGTGGACTGTCAGTCTAGATTGCCATCCTTGAATCTTTTCTTAAATATTTCCTGCTTCTTTTACTTTCTTATACAGTGGAGGATAAGAAGAATGGAGTGTAGGAGGTAGTTCTTAGATGATTTGAGCAAATTCATTATTATGATATTGATAAAAATAATTAAAATTGATAATATTTACTTGGTGTCTACGTTCTTCTGAGAACTGTCATTGAAACATTATTATTTTAAGCTTCAAAATAGCTCTGAGATGTAGACAATATACATCTATAAAGGAGAGACTAAGTTTAGAGGATCTAAGTAGATTCATTAAGCAATGATCAGTGGAACCTGGATTCAAACAACTCTTTGTCCATTTCCAATGCACTTGAATGTAAGCACTTCAGTAATCAATCCTAAGCTGGACCTGGCAAGATTTGCTTTCATTCTTCATATTTTAAGAAACCCAACCACATTAGCTCTCAATGAAAATGGATTAAAATATCAAAGAATATATATTTTTATTAAAAAGTCAAAATATCAGCAAACTTAATGTATAGCAGATATTTACTATAGCTCTACCAAATGGACAAGGTAGTTTACGCATACACTATTTAAATCAAAGTTCATATTTGTATCTTTAATCAAAATCTGAGTAAGATTTTGACCTCTCTCAGGCATATAGAGAAAGTAACTGCTGATAGGAACACTGACTGGTTTAATGACAGCTTCTCACATTAGCAATGTAAGGTCCCAAAGGTCTTGAAAAGGTTGGGAAAAGATGACCCATGAGGAATCACATATATGATTATTGACTCCTATGTCAGAAAGAAGTTAAATATTTCTATCTCAAGGCCCTTCTTATTGAGACATATGCAGACACACAAAAGGCATTGTTGAAAAAAAAAATGAAAGCAGGCAAATAAACACAAAATCAATTCATGGAATCAATGGTCCATTAACTGCATTCTTTTTCACATAGAAATGTCATTTTAGAACACTTTGCAAATAAGTGTTCCTGAAGAATAAGGCTTTTAGACTAAAGGACAGAAAGCAATCAAGCTACATGGATAAGGCCAAACTATTAAGTTTTTTTCACCATTATGGAGAAATGAACTAGAAGTAGAACTACTGACTAAGCAAAGCTAACTCCATAATTCTCAGCACTGATGTAGAATCACCAGTGAGGCTGGGGTTCACTCCTAGATATCTTCATTTACCTGGTGTGATCTCAGATCACCTAAAACTTTTATAACAATCAGTTGTTTCAAATGTTCAGGCAGAGTAGAGAACTATTTTTCTGGTAAACTACTTCTTAAAGGGAAACAAAATCCTCCAAATTGTATTGACTCAAAAGAGCAATGATTTATTACTTCTTACCAATTCTTTGTGAAGTCAAGGAAGTTCTACTGGGTTGTTCCGCTCTAGATGTCACTGACTGAGGTCCCCTAATCAGTTGACTTCAGCAGGCAGAAGAGACTGGTCAAAGTTTTCATTCACATAACCAGGCATTTGGAATCTCTACATGGCCTCTCCATTTTCATATGGTGCCTAATCATTTATGAGTGTAATCTTTGCTTCTTTGTAGTACGAAGGTTGCCTTCTCTGGAGAGAAAAGAAATAAAAACTGTCAGTTTGCTTTAACACCTGGCCTTGAAATTTCCAAGAGATCATGTCTGTCACATTTTATTGCTCAAAGTGAGTATCAAAGGCAGGGAAATTTGACTTACCTTTCCGCATGGGAAATGGTGAACCCTTTATGACCACCTCTAATCCATTGCAAGCTAACTCTCCCTTAGCTACCTGTTCTATGGCCTTCAGGGAAAAGTGTCTGTACAGTAGAGCAAGGTTTCAGGTAAGGACAAGAGGGAAGGTGAAAAGGAAAGAAGAAAACTTTTACAACAATGCCAATATGCAGAGGCTGTAGAAGAGTGTATATATTATATAATCAGGGTATCAGAGGAATTTGGGGGAGAGGTTTAGAGAAAAGGTAAGAGAGGGTATAAACCCAGAGCAGAGAAAACTCAGAATGTCATTGAGATGACCCAAATGTGAGTAGAGTTTGAAGAACAGGAAAACTAAGTTTAGGCAGCTTTGTTTTCCAAAAGTCTTCTCAGACTGAGGGTCTCCCTGGCAGTCACTAGGACCATTCACCACATACTTTCACTCTGTTGCCTTCTGGGTACTTAGCAGATTTGCATTTACCTACCCCATGGATGATGGAGAAGCCTGGTAGGCTACAGTCCATGGGGTCGAAAAGAGTTGGACATGACTGAGCGACTTCACTCACTCACCCCATGGATGTTATGCATACCCACGTGATTTGCTTCAGGCAATGAAATGTTAGATGTGCAACCATGAGTCACTATATATCCTTTAATACGGATACTTAAATAACTAGGATTATCAAAGTCTTTCCTGTCAATAGCTTTGCACATGGAGATGAAATGTGGTTCAAAATAATCTCCTTTGGTTTGAAGTCACTGACATTTTGGATGTTTCTTTGATTTGCTCTGCAGTATAATCTACCAACCAGGTGGTGCAATGTTACCCTGGATAGATAGGGAGTGCTCCTTTTCTTCATTTTCAAAATAATTTCATACTGGCACTAGAGATTTACTGCTTCTCCTGGTCAGTAGGATTAGACAGTGGTGAGTTGAAGAAAGTTTATAGTGAGATTCATGGTCTAGCACACAAATCAGCCTTGAACTGCTCTCTTAAATGTCCTGCCACTTGAATCCTTTTGTTCATATTTTATAATTTTATATCTTCTCTATTTGTTGGCTATTGGCATGAATGGATGAGGCTCATAGTGAATTATTTATTCAACTTTCCTGACCTAAAGTCACTAGCAAGGAAGATTTTACTGCTGAAAGTGCCATGTTTAC
Source organism: Antilocapra americana (assembly GCA_007570785.1). Lineage (NCBI taxonomy): Eukaryota > Metazoa > Chordata > Mammalia > Artiodactyla > Antilocapridae > Antilocapra > Antilocapra americana. Next base: position 10,805,420 of record ML663008.1, on the reverse strand, counting down.
AAAGGTGGCACATGGAGATGTCTTACAAAAGGATAACATGCAGAATTCCATATCAGATAAATATAAGACTTTCTTTTTTTTGTTGTTTTTAGGAAAGTTAGTAGTACGTTAGTATCTACTTTGGGCTTAGAGGTTAGGAATCTACATCTTCAACTGGTCACCTGAATATCAAAGTAAATTGACAAGAGTGGTGGGCTTAATGTTTTTATATAGGTAAAGTATTCATACAAATTCAGTTTTATCTGTGAGATATTCATTGTGTTAAGATGCTTTTTCTGCTTTCATCTTGTTGATGCTGCAGATAGGGTTTCTAATTAGCTGTTTTTTAGTAGTTATGGCAGTGTTGTGGTGGCTTATTAGAGCAAATTCTACCCTACCTTTTTATTCTATTAATTAGATTTTTTCAGTAGTTTTAGGTTCACAACAAAACTGAGAATAACATGGACCAAACTCTGTATGCCCTGTTTGTGTGTAAGCATGCATGTGTGCACTTGGGTATGCATATACATGCCTAAATGCACACACACACACACAGAACCTTTATAACTATCAACATCCCCCCCTGGAGTGGTGAGTTTGCTGTACTGATGACCCTACATCAGCACATCATAAACACCCCGAATCCACAGGTTACACTAGGGTTCAGTCCTGCTGTTATACATTCTATGGCTTTTAGACAAATGGATAATGACGTGCAGTTGTTGTTGTCCCGTCACTCAGCTGTGTCCCACTCTTGGCAACCCCATGGACTACAGCATGCCAGGCTTCATTCTTCTTCACTCTTTCCCAGAGATTGTTCAAACTCATGTCCATTGAATCAGTGAAGCCATCCCAACATCTCATCCTTCTCCTCCTGCCTTCAACCTTTCCCAGCATCAGGGTCTTTTCCAATGAGTCGGCTCTTCCCGTGACCAAAGTATTGAAGCTTCAGCTTTAGCCTCAGTCCTTCCAATGACTATTCAGGGTCAATTTCTTTTACAAATGACTGGCTTGATCTCCTTGCAGTCCAACAGAATCTCAAGAGTCTTCTCTAACACCACAGTTCAAAAGCATCAATTCTTCAGTGCTCAAGCCTTCTTTATATTCCAATTCTCATATCAGTATATGACTACTGGAAAAACCATAGCTTTGATTATATGGATCATTTTGGCAAAGTGATATCTCTCCTTTTTAAAATACTGTCTAGGTTTGTCACAATTTTTCTTCCAAGGGGCAAGTGTCTTTTAAATTCATGACTGAAGTCACCATCAACAGTGATTTTGGAGTCTAAGAAAATAGTCTCTTACTGTTTTCATTGTTTCCTCATCTATTTGCCATGAAGTGATGGGACTGGATACCATGGTCTTAGTTTTTTTTTAATGTTTTCTAGTCAACCTTTTTTACTCTCCTCTTTCACCTTCATCAAGAAGCCCTTTAATTCTTCATTGCTTTGTGCCATTAAGGTGGTCTCATCTGTATATCTGAGGTTATTTTGATATTTCTCCCTGCAGTCTTGATTCCAGTTTCAGCTTCATCAAGTCTGGCATTTTGCATGATATAATCTGCATATAAGCTGAATAAACAGGGTGCAAATATATAAACTTGATGTACTCCTTTCTCAATTTTAAATCAGTCCATTGTTCCATGTCCGGTTCTAACTATTGCTTCTTGACCGGCATACAGATTTCTCAGGAAACAGGTCAAGTGGTCTGGTATTCCCATCTCTTGAATAATTTTCCACAGTTTGTTGTGATACACACAGTAAAAAGCTTTAGGATAGTCAATGAAGCAGATGTTCCTCTGGAATTCTTTTCTATGATCCAACAGATGTTGTTAATTTGATCTCGGCTCCTTCTGCCTTTTCTACATCTGGCTTGTATATCTGGAAGTTCTTGATTCACAAAATGACATGCTATCACCCTTATAGAATAGAATTACAATCCTAAAAATCTTCTACATCCTGTCCATTTATGCTTCTTTTCTTCCTAACACCTGAAAATCACTAATTTTTTTTTTACTATCTACAGTTTTGCCTTTTCGAGAATGCTATAGAATTGGCATCATATACTATATAGACATATCTGATGGCTTATTTCTTTTAGTAATATACTTTGAAGGTCCTCCATACCTTTTCATGGCTTGATAATTCATTTCTTTTTAAATTTAATAGTTTTGTTCCTTTTTAGCACTGAATAATCCTCCACATCTTCTCCAACATATATTGTTTATAAAATTTTTGATGATGGACATTCTGACTGATGTGAGGTGACACCTCGTTGTAGTTTCAATTTGCATTTCTCTAATAATGAGCGACAGAATAGGAAAAGGTCAGTTTTAATTCCAATCCCAAAGAAAGACAATGACAATGAATGCTCAAACTACCACACAGTTGCACTTATCTCACACGCTAGCAAAGTAGTGATCAAATTCTCCAAGCCAGGGTTCAACAGTATGTGAACCGTACACTTCCAGATGTTCAAGCTGGTTTTAGAAAGGCAGAGGAACCAGAGATCAAATTGCCAACATCCAGGAGATTATTGAAAAAGCAAAAGAGTTCCAGAAAAATATCTACTTCTCTTTTATTGACTAGGTCAAAGATTGGACTCTGTGGATCACAACAAACTGTGGAAAATTCTTAAAGAGATGGGAATGCCAGACCACCTGACCTGTTTCCTGAGAAATCTGTATGCAGGTCAGGAAGCAACAGTTAAACTGGACATAGAACAGACTGGTTCCAAATAGGAACAGAGTACGTCAAGGCTGTATATTGTCACCCTGCTTATTTAACTTATATGCAGAATACATCATGAGAAATGCTGAACTGGATGAAACACAAGCTGGCATCAAAATTGCCAAGAGAAATATCAATAACCTCAGATATGCAGATGACACCATCCTTAGGCAGAAAGTGAAGAGGAACTAAAGAGCCTCTTGATGAAAGTGAAAGAGGAGAGTGAAAAAGTTGGCTTAAAGCTCAACATTCAGAAAACTAAGATCATGGCATCTTGTCCCATCACTTCATGGCAAATAGATGAGGAAATAGTGACAGACTTTATTTAGGGGGGCTCCAAAATCACTATAAATAGTGACTGCAGCCATGAAAGTAAAAGACACTTGCTCCTTGGAAGAAAAGTTATGACCAACCTAGACAGCATATTAATAAGCAGAGACATTACTTTGCCAACAAGGTCCATCTAGTTAAAGCTATGGTTTCTCCAGTAGTCATGTATAGATGTGAGAGTTGGACTATGAAGAAAGCTGAGAGCCGAAGAATTGATGCTTTTGAACTGTGGTGCTGGAGAACTGTTGAGAGTCCCTTGACAGCAATGAGATACAACCAGTCCAACCTAATGGATATCAGTCCTGAATATTCATTGGAAGGACTAATGCTGAAGCTGAAACTCCAATACTTTGGCCACCTGACGTGAAGAACTGACTCACTGGAAAAGACTCTGAGGCTGGAAAGATTGAAGGCAGGAGGAGAAGGGGAAGACAGAAGATGATATGGTTCGATGGCATCATGGACTCAATGGTTATGAGTTTGAGTAAACTCTGGGAGTTGGTGATGGACAGGGATGCCTAGAATGCTGCGTTTAATGGGGTTGCAAAGAGTTGGACACAGCTGAGCGACTGAACTGAACTTAATATTCCATTATCTGGACTTCTTTCTGACAGTTATTAATATGTAGCCTTTTCTCTACTGAAGAACATCTTTGCTGCAGCCAAATTTTGGCAATTATGAATAAGGCTTCTATAAATATCTGTGTGCGAGTTGTTTTGGTAGACCTAAATTTTCAGCTCATTTGGGTAAATTCCAAGATGCATGATTGCTGAAAAATATGACAGTTTCTGTTGCTTCATATCCTTACCAACATATAGTTCTTTTCATTTTGGACATTCTAATAGGTGTGTAGTGATATCTCATTGTTGTTTGAATTTGCATTTCCCTTTTGATATCTATGTTGAACATCCTTTCATGTGCTACTTTGCTGTTTACACAGCTCCTTTGATGAGGTGTCTATTCAAGTCTTTTGTCCATTTTTGAGAGTTTTTGTGTATATATTTGTTGTGTGATCTTTGCATGTTTTGGATAAGAGCTGTTTATATCTTTTGGGAACATTTTCTTCCAATCTGCAGCCTGTTTTTTCATTCTCTAAGCAGTGTCTTTTGTAGAGTTGAAGTTTTTAATTTTCATAAAGTTCAGCTAGTTAATTATTTCTTTCATGAATCATGCCTTTGCTGTTGTATCTAGAACGTTATTATCATATCCAAAGTCACCCAGATGTTCTCCTATGTTATTTCTAGGAGTTTATCATGTACATTTCTCTTCATTAGTCTGATGAATTAGCAGAACTACTTTTTACTACATTAAATTATTAATTAATGAAATGAGTACAGAAAAATTGGGCATATGCCTCTTATTTCACTTACTTTCATTAAATAACTGTTTATTTGATGAGAGAAAAATTACACTTTTTCAGGTAATACCTTATTCCACTGTTTGTTTCTTTCAGGAGAAATAAAAAAGAAATCCTTATGAGCCTGAAGTGACAAGTAAAAATGTATTGTCTAAAGTAAAATAATCAATGGGAATAAAATCAAATACATAAACATCCTGAATATATTCTTTCTGTAAGGGTATGTAAAGGAAATAACTGACATAAGTACAGAATTTTATTTATTTAATAGGATACTCCAAGTTAGACCCTCATTCTCTTTCCCCATAGTAAGTGTTTATTGTTACCCTCCTTTCTTTTGCCTGCTTGCTGTGTAATTTAAGACTGATGCCTCCCTGTGGGAAATAAAACCTGATCAGAGAATAGGTTGCATTGCTTCCTAAAGAAATTATGCCTTAGTGAATGCTGATATCGGCTTTGTCATAATGGAAATGCATAATTAATGCCTTTGTTTCAACAGTTTTGGAAACAGAACCATCTGATACTGATTCAAAAAGAAGGATTTAATATTGAGCTCTCTGCATCTAACCGTTAATGCATTGGATTGAAGGGACCACAGCATACTAAAATGGCATGATTGGATTTGTGACACCTGGATTGGTTACAGTGGCTACTGTTGAAATACTAAACAATGGAAATCTGCCATGTAAAATCACAGAGAATAAAAAGTCAATTTCATACAGGTGAAGTTCTTCTGTAAGTTGAGAAAAATCAAGTTATTTCTAATTTTTCTCTTACAATGTTTTAAGTTTAATACATTTTAAATTTTCAGAGCTGCATTTGCTTATATGATGAAGTTCTGACTTGTGTTTTCACAGTGTAGGCTGACCTCAATTTTTCCAATTAGCAATTTTTTTTTTGTTTTTGAATTCACAGTAGAGGCTGAACATCTGGTAATATGATTTGAATGTCCTCCATCTTCTCACCCCTGAGATTCAGTACAACTACCTGCTATTTATATTTTGATTTAAATTTTTTAAATGCCTACTTTACTCTGATACAATATGTACTAAGGGATTTGAAAGAGATGAATCTAATACATCCTTCAAGATATAGTTCTCTCAACCCTGAAATACTAGTGCTAAGTAGAGCAACACTTTTCAAAGGAAAGGAAAATGTGTAACTGAATGACTTTGCTAACCAAGATTTATTTTAATTTATAGATAAATGAAATATAATAAATGATAATTACACTGAAAATAACTACTTTAGTAACTATAGTAATCAGGGAAGACAGCTGGTTACAAAGGAAAAGTGAGTATGTTAGAAGGAAATATCCACAATAAATAATTAAATATGTATTTTGTTAATTGTTGCAATTTGAGAATGGTACTTAAAATTGTTACCAGAATCTGGACCCATCAAGCATGGACAGCTTATCTGACTTTGTACCCTTGACCCATCACTTTTAGCTAGACAAATCTAAATCATTTTCTTGAGACATTTTTTTATATGGACCATTTTTAAAATCTTTATTTAATTTGTTACAGTATTGTTTATGTTTTGGTTTTTTGGCTACAAGGTATGTGGAATCATAGCTCCCTGACCTTGGATTGAACCCACACCCTCTGCATTGGAAGGTGAAGTCTTAACCACTAGGCTGCCAGGGAAGTCTCAATCCTAGGTTATCTAAGTGTACTTTTTATAGCAGAGTGCTGCCATTGATTGGTATCAGATTGTGGGAGTTAACTGTAAAATATTTGGAATTTTGTGAGCTGTTGATATCACATCTGTAGCTCAAAATCAACTGTGGTAGGAATGCTTTGTACTGTAGAAATTGGCAAACTCTACAAATAGAGCCTTCCCCTGCTGCAACATACTTGTTAAACAGTTAGCAGCATACAACTCTCTCTATACTTTGGTTTTTGCATTTCTAAAGTGATAATAATAACTGTATCATTTCACCACTGTATAACTGTATCAATAACCTCCAACATTTCAAAATTTTAATTACATAAATTGATTTTGTATTGAGGTATAGTTGACTAATAATATGGTATGAGTTTCAGGTGTACAACACAGTAATTCAATATTTTTGTAGATTATACTACATTTAAAGTTATAAATGACTAGCTATTAAAATACTGGAAGTCACTCAATCAGAACAACAAAAAGAAAAGGGAACTAAAAACATGAGAATAGTTTCAGAGACCTTTAAGACAACAGAAAGTATACCAACATCCATCTCATAGGAGTCCCAAAAGAAGAGAGAGAAGCAGCAGTCCAAAAGGTATACAATGAAATTATGACTGTGAAGTTCCCAAACCTGAAGAAGGAAACAGATATCCAGGTACAGAAAGAACAGAGGGTCCCAAACAAGATAATCCCAAGTAGACCTACACCAAGATATAGCATAATGAAAGGGTCAAAAGTTAAAAGATATACTATACGGCATAAATTGACATTTTGAAAGTGCAGCATAGTGACAGTCTTCCCAGGTGGTGCTAGTGATAAAGGAGTCAGCCACTAGTGAAAGGAGACATAGAGGCACAGGGTAGATTTGATCCCTGGGTTGGGAGAACTTCCTGGAGAAGGTCATGGCAACCCACTCCAGTATTGTTCCCTGGAGAAATCCATGGACACTACAATCCATAGGGTCACAAAGAGTCAGCCACGACTGAAGCAACTTAGCAAAAATGGATGCAGCATAGTTACAGATACACAGTATACCTTATTTAAGCCTTCTTATATAGAAAAACTAACTCAAAAAATACTTGGATGCAACCTATAAGTACTTGTTGAGTACCTTGTGATGAGTGCAAGGCCCTCTTTTAGGCCCTTGGCTTAAATCTGTAACAGAACAAAAATCGATGTCCTTTCAGAGCTTCCATTCAAGCTGAGAAGTAGACACATAATAATTTATTACATAATCTAACCTAGAAGTTTTGAAGGTGGTACCTATTATGAAAAAGGAGAGGATAAGAAAATGAAAAGAAACTTTAAATAGTGTCATCGGAGTAGATATAATGTGAGAAATATACAAATTGGCTGTGGAAAAGATGCAAAGATGGTCACAAACTCCTTACTGAACTTTATCTAGAAGTTGCTTTTCTAAAGCCTTTTAATAATTAAAACAATTACTAAACAGAATAATTCTGACTCTGTGTCTAATGCCTTAATCCCATTTCTGCCAGTCTGATCTCCACTTGGCCAGAGAATTTTAACCCAATTTTTGGACAAATATCTTTGAAACACCCAGTCCTAAAACAGGGAGGGTTTGAATACAATATTAAATATCCTAAATAATATAAAGACATTAATTACCAGTGAATAATAGAGTTACGCACTATTTATGACCTGCCAGTAGGGAGCGCCCATTGGCAAAGAAATAAGTTTCTAGTAGCTAAATTAAATGCCTAGGGAATGCAGAATAAATATGCTATGGGACTTGTTGCTATCTCCCTTCTCATTAATATTCCCATTTCACTGTTAGCTGCTATGCAACTGATTAAACTGTGACAGTAGAAACTGTTATAATAGCTAAAAATTCACAAGAAGGAATGCCCTTTCCTTCTAAGCCAAGAAAAGATATCCATTTCATTTGTCTTAGATTCAAATAATAGCCTCATTTTTTTTAATGTAGATCAGGGCTGAGGAGGATGGAGTTGCAAGAAGAAAGACTAAGCTAGAAGGAAGGAAGCTGACAGGGAAACACTGTCTATAAAGTTATTTTAGAATTTCTGTAATTTCTCTAGGAGAGTAAAGGATATGTATTTGTAATGGGACTACTAAACCACAAAAGGACAGGATTCAGTCATTGTGTAAGATCTATTCAGATCTTACAGAAAGAGTAATGGTATAAAATCTTAAACATTTATAAATTTATATAATTTCCTTCAATAGTGAGAGAAGCCTTTCTGGTTACATACCCTGAGCCTATTCTTTGATCTCACTTCTCCATTTCAAAATAACAGAAATAAAATCTTAGGCTTTAAAATCATTCCTTTCTTATTAACATATTTAGTAGGTATTGCTTTTCTGTAATAGATTCCTATCTAAGCAAGTTCTACTTAAATGTTTTAAAAGAAAGATGCAGCATTTTATATAGTAAAATGTGCACATAAATAAAGCTATGAATAAAATAAAACCATGTAAAAATGGCCTCAGAAAATATGAGAAGTAGATGTAATTTTGCTTCAGGTATCTTATCAGATATGATTCATTGATCATAATTGTAACTTCTGAATAAGCCTTGCATGATTTTAGATCAGGACCCTTGTAGTAGAAGATTCAGTTCTATTGTTTTATTTACTGGAAATGTGTTTGTGTTTTGCAGTTTTTTGTTATATTTGATTTGCATTTTACTTTCCAGAGCCCTATTAAGACCACTGGAGAAATTATAACAATTAATTCAGTTAAGAGTAAATAATTTAATTCTAATATACACATACTGAGTAAAGATTGCACAGCTATGCAGTGTATTTTCTGTGTTAAAAATATAAAAGTAGATGTTCTCCTAGCTTCTTCCCACGGAATGGTATGCCTAAGGATATAGATATCATGTTTTGGATACTGACTCAAGAGGAGTTCTCCAGGTACATCCATACACATGAAGTTCCTCAGCTGCGTAAGTGTAGGTCAAATAGTAAAGTAAGTGTGGGTTGTCTACTATTGTCATTAGCAGTCACTGTTTTTATGGGCTGTATATTCAGTAAGCCACAGAAACATTCAAGATGAATGGCAAAAATTCAGCTAAGCTTTTATGATCTCTGTGCTAACCCTAAATACACCTTAGTGCCTCTATTTGTTTAGACTCTTTTTCTGACAACTTTTGTTTGCTAATCTAACCTAAAGAGAATAAAAATGAGTCTCTCAAACACGTTACCTCAGGCATACCACATGCAATAATTCCTTTGAGATTCTCTTAGTGCAGTAAACAGATTTCCCTATATCCACTTGCCTCACAAACAGCTATTTTTAATCATCTCCTTAGTTTTAAGGCACTGGGGGAATAATTTAATTTTAATTGCTTTGTTTTCAGGTCTGATGAGTGCAGATTTAAAGTCAGAACTCTTCATGCCTGTGTACGTGAAGCCTTTCTGAAATGATGCACAACTCAGTGAAATGTAATGAAAAATAATTCTGGCCTCTTTACTTAAAATGTGAATATGCTGAACAAATTTAAAACCATAGTTCAGTAAGTCATAAAATATGGAAGTACCATACCAGACATCAGCGATCTTAAGATATAGGTCCTTTAAGCCAGTAGTGTGTGTATATGTATATATATACACATACATATATATGTATATATATATATATGTACTCTCAGTGTGTGTGTGTCTCTCTCTATATACACACACACACACACATTTTATATATATATATATATATATATATATATATATATATATATATCAAAGCCATGGGATGATGAAAACACAAGAAGGAAGTATTATAGTACATTTATCATTCATACTGCATGTGAGGTTGGGACCTTTAGCTTTCTTATGATGGTTCCACTTGAGTGGTATAGGAATAAATGTATCTCAGTGCTCCTTCGGCTTCACAGTTATACATTACACAGTAACAGGTTTTCCAGGGAGAGACACTTTTCATAGGGGCAGAAATAAAATATATGGGACATAATAACACTGTGCCTCTTACATAATGTTTCCTTAAACTATGCACAGTGTACAGGTGATCCTTTATATAAAATATAAACAATCACTTCATATGCTTACAGAGGTCCCGCTTGTCTCATTAATATTTGTAGAAATTCTCACGTTGACTTTACCAAATATATCAAACTAAAGTCAGGGAGCATTCAGTATGACTGCTGGATCTGGGAATTATTATGAGCTATTAGCAATGCTTTAAATGTGGTCAAAGAAGTCATAGGAAACAAGCAAGCATTTTTCTTTGAGAACTGCCGCTAGAATTTCAATTGGTTTTCCATTTTGGAGGTATGCTGCTCATTCCTTCTGGTCTTCCCCAGCCACTGCTTTCCACAGAGGCCCCAGGGGTCAAAGGGAACCCTTGCACAGAATGCCTACCTCAGGTTGCTAAGGGCACTTTCCATTTCACTATTCCCCTAAGAAAGGGAGTCCCCACACTGTGGTTTATTAGGGAGTTTCTCCATAGAAGGTGCATCCTCATTACATTTACCATCTCTTGGTATTTGTGTTACAATTTACATCTGATTCATGAGAAATAGGTGTGTAAATAATATTCCTATTGTTGCTGTGGGAGTTGCAAAATAGATACTTCATTAATTATTTGAAATATGTGCCTCATTTAAAGGTATAGATGAGAATAACAAAACAAGATGTAATCTGAGGAAAGTGACTTTTCATCAGCAGAGTCTTCTAAAAAGCACCAAAGATATTTTTATTCAGTTATAACTATGGGGTTCTGGGGGAAGGGGATCTCAGGATTTTAATACACCATTAAGACATTATTAGGACACTGTCAGGAAAGCAGAGAAATCTAGTTCAACTTACTGACCTTAATGATGTAGCAGAAAAAAATTTCTTCATTTAACAAGTATGAATTACCTATTTTTTTTTCTTATTTGTCTTCACAATTGTAGATAAACGTCTGTATCATAAAGCATTGGCAGTATCTTTTGATATCCTTAAGCTGTACTATGCACATGACCTTTTGTGCAAATATTTAACAATAAAATTTACTTTGGCTATTTTAAAGAATTTTAACTCATTAGCTTTCTCTCTTCTTTCATGTACATGTAATGAGATCCATAAGGATTATATCCAGGAATATCATATGAATGCCATATACCATCCGTAATGACGGTGCAGCCAACATAAGTCTCCTGATAATATTTACAAGTTCTCTGTTATTTATTGGTAACAGACTTTTCTTGAGCTATCTGAAATTGAGAGTAATTTTAAGTAAATGTTTATTTATAATCACTTGAAATTTTTATATACTCAAAATGTTAAATCACAGGGTATTAAATATGTGATCTTTGACAAAAATGCTACCTAATGAAGTTTATTCCCTTAAAAGTAATCTACTTCAGAGAGTTTTTTCAGTAAAAAATGTGTGAAATTAGTTGACAGAAATGTATTCATTTAATTGACTTAGATCTTTTATAATGTCAATCCATCATTCCATTTTATATTTTGGTACATTTGATATATGCTTACAGTTTAACAGGTACTTAAGAATTATCCATGTTCCTGAAAGTGAACTAGAATAAATTATATATAAGACTTTGATACCAGGAAAGATTGAGGGCAAGAGAAGGGGGCAACAGAGGATGAGATGATTGGATGTCATCACTGACTCAATGGACATGTGTTTGAGCAAACTCAGAGAGATAGTGAAGGGAAGGGAAGCCTGGCGTGCTGCAGTCAAAGGGGTCACAAGAGTTGGACGCAACTTAGCAACTGAACTAAACAAGTGGACAACGTTGAAAAAACATGGGAGTATACCTCTGTGGTGGCTAAAAGCTATTTGCTCTTAATGATTTATTAAACTGTATATTCTTGCGTTGTGCACTTTAGGATATGTGTGTTTCATTTCACAGTAATAATGTCAAAATTTGATATAAGGGTAATAAAGACATGTTTTTTCAAACTTGTCCAGGTCATCCTCATATTTACCCCCTAATGTAATTGTATGCTATCTTGTCTAGCCATCCTGAGTCTGGCACACACTTTCCTTTTAATTTTCATTAATTCACTTCATAAAATATTCTTTTTAATACTTTCTGTATACCGGTATCGGAAACATGTGCAGAAAGTGACAATTAACATTGATGTGGTCTTGTCCTAATAAGTAGGAACACATTCTGGTATCTTTATGACATGTATAAATCTTATGGAAATAACTTTTAAAATTCTTTACTGATAATAGCACTTTACTTTGTGGGAAACTGGCTAATAAAGAATTATCATTTTCTACATTATTTTCAGGTGATTTTAAAATCTTTCCAGAATTTTAACATGACAAATGTGAATATGAAATAATAAACATGATTTCTTTGTACTATTATTATTTTTTAAATTTCTGAACCATCTAAGCCTTTACCCAATGCTGAGGTTTTTCCTTATTAATTCAAATGCTAATGTGCCTTCCATCATGCCATTTTTTGTTTAGGCGAGTCAGCCCATTGCCCTGGAGATGCCCCACTGGCTTCCTGAAAATGTTCTTTTTTTTTAAATTATTATTTTCATTTTGCTTCTAATCTCATTAAAGTCTTTGCAATATGTCAAGGAAAACGTGCACCAAACAAGTTAAACAGGTAAGTAAGATTTTATTCAGAACAATGCCAATAAAGTTTAAAATTAATCCACTGAAACAGAAGACAGGAGAGTCTTTAACCCTAGAGTTAGCTACTAGAAAGGCATTCAAAGATGTTTTCTGGGAAGGTCACCAGTAAAATCCAGTCATTTATATTTACTAAGTGGTGGTTACCCAGCCTTCCAAAGAGAGTGGGAAATATAACACTTTCTTTAACTTCTTTTCCTTTTTAAAATGTATTGAAGTATAGTTGATGTACAATGGTACATTAATTTCAAGTGTACAAAATAGTGGTCCAGTATTTTTATAGATTATACAACATACAAAGCTATTATAAAACACTGACTACACTCCCTATGAATTATTTATAACCATGAGTTTGTTCCTCTTAATCCTCGACACCTATTTTGCTTCTTCCCTGACTCCCTCACTTCTGCTAATTACAAGTTTGTTTTCTGTATCTGTGAGTCTGCTTCTGCTTTGCTGTATTTGTTCGTTTTTAGATTTCACACATAAGTAAACATATAGTATTTGTTTTTCTCTATCTGACTTACTTCACTAAGTACAATACCTTCAGGCTCATCCACATTGTCATAAATGGGAAGATTTAATTATTTTATGACTAACATTCCTCTGCGTGTGTGTGTGTGTGTGTGTGTGTGTGTGTGTGTGTGTGTAAAATGCTGGTATGAACACTGGGTCACATATATCTTCAAATTAGTCTTTATTTTCTCATATAAAAACCCAGAGTGGAATTTTTGAATCATATGATAGTTCTCCTTTCAATTTTTTGAGATACTATCTTTCTTAATGATTATATTTCTAAATATCTAAATGATTGCTGCTAGATTCTTGAGAAAGATATTCCTGGGTTATAAAACTGGCCAGAGGCTGGGAGGAGATTTGCATCTCAAACCATCAGAGGAAATATTTAAAGTTGCAAGTTTTCTAAAGTAAATGTACTGAAGATCAGGGGTCTAAAAATCAGGAAAATACTCATCAAAGTGTAGTCAAGCCAAGAGGAACCTTAAGGCAATCTCGGTCAGATCCCAAAATGGTTTATATTGTGATTGTAGGATCTTCCCTTCCCAGCGGTTAAGCATCTCTTTTGTCCACAACCCCAGCAACTCTCTGTTTGATTTTAAGAATTAGAGAATGTTCAGATCAGGATTAAAATTTTTAAATAAAGAAAAAAAAATCAATGTGTGAAAGTCAATACCAATTGATGTATACATAATTGACTGAGTTTGCTGTGTAGCAGAAATAAACAAATTTTAAATAAATAATTTAAAATCAACTATTAAAAATAAATTTAAAAAGTGATACCATTTGATTATTCCTATTTGAAATAACGTTCTCACAGATAATAAATATGAAGGAACTATTAACTACTCATTAATTCTACTTCTTGATTAAAAACTGAGTGTGATACTCCTTTTACACTGTAGCATGACATTTGACAATAGAAACTATACTATGAATCAATTGTTTTCTTTTTCTGGGAAAAATCATTATTCACTATAATATTTATATCTGAGGATTTAAGTGAAGTAAATTTCAATCTACTTATATAGGTCATCAGAATTAGAATGTCAGTCAGAGGGCATTTTAAAAATAAAAGTTTCAAAATCCAATGAAGATGGAGCAAGATATCTAATAAAAGAAACATAGGTTATCAGAAAAAAAATGTGTGCATTTTGACATAGCAGCCCATTCTCTTCAGAGCACTGAATTTGGAAGGCAAGCAATTAGTATTTATTATACTGGGAAACTTGAGGCTTACTCTGTATCTGCACAGCAACTAGGCCAGTAATGAATAAATAATATATATTGAACATTGGTTGATTTTCTTCTTCACTGGAATAATACAAGGCTAACTGAGTTGGTAAAGACAAATGTTCACGAGTAATTATTTGGGGAAAAAAATCAGTTCCTATAATTGCGATATGGCACACAAATAGGAAACTATTATAAGTAGAAAGGGTTTCCCAGGTGGTGCTAGTGGTAAAGAATATGCCTGCCACTGCAGGAGGCGTAAGAGATAATGGTTCTATCCCTGGGCTGGGAAGAGTCACTGGAGGAGCAAATGGCAACCCACTCCCGTATTCTTGCCTAGAGAATTCCACGGACAAAGGAGCTTGGCAGGCTACAGTCCATAGGGTTGCAAAGAATGGGACACAGATGAAGCAACTTAGCACCGATGACACACACAGGTACATAGTGGAATATCACCTTAATGGTGCTCACACATTTGTATTAGGTAAACATTTATTTTTATAATCATATAAGGTCAAGAAAATAAATTCTATGTTTTGGGTACTATTTTAAGTAAATAATTCCCTTACATCTTACAACAAAGAATCATACCATAAACTCATCGATGAGGTAACTGAGGTATTGAGGAGACTAACTTATTAGTAGTCATAACATTAGTATATTTATATTAGTTATCAGAAACTGAAATGAACTTAGGCTATGACACTGAATACATTGCTTTGAATTCCTGCACGTGGAACATTAATCTTAAGGATAGAAGTAAATCTGGATAGTGTTAAAATTTGACAGTGAAGCCTCTCTCTTATACAACAAACATTTTAGTCTTTATTTAAAATTTCTCTTAAACCTATAGCCCAAATAAATTTAACTTCCAAATTACTTTGCTCTACCTGTTCTGCTACCATACTGTTCAGACCACAATCACCTCATACCTAGATGAGCATCTTTGTTTCTCCCCTGCTTCTAAAGTTGGCTACATAATTTGCGGGGCCTGTTGCAAAATGAAAATGTTTTTTCAAAGGAGGGAGAAAGCTACTTCAGTTTCCCCAGATCAGCCAGCCCTCAGTTAATGATACAGTCCCAACAATGACCTCAGGCAATACCAGAAGAGTGGCACACAGATTTCTGAGAAATCATACATCCTCATTGTTATGACATTAAATTTCGGATGTGAGTCTATTTTTTTATTATTTATTTCTTTTTGGTTTTCCATATTTTTATTTTTTAATGATTTATTTTTTAATTGATGGAAAATGTGTGTTGGTTTCTGCTGTACCGCAATGAAATCAGTCATAATTATATCTATATCTATATCTCTCTATATATAAAAATCACTTCTGTCCCTCTCCTCTCTCTGCTATCCCAATCCCACCCCTCTAGGTCATCACAGAGTGCCAGGCTAGACCCTCTGTTATATAGCAACTTCCCACTAGCGATCTATTTTATACATGATAGTATATGTGTATATGTGAATGCTACTTCCTCAATCTGTTTCACCCTCACCTTCCCCTGCTGTATCCACAAGTCTGTTCATCAGTGCCAGTTTTCTAGATTCCATATATGTGCATTAATATATGATACTTGATTTTCTCTTTCTGATTTACTTTACTCTGTATAAGAGGCTGTAGGTTCATCCACCTCACTACAGCTGACTCAAATTCATTCCTTGGATGTGTGTCTTTATGCACCAATTGACAAGAAAGTTTTTTCAATTACAATAGGTTTGTTCCAAGAGAGACTTTCTAAAAGAGATTTTCTTATAGTATTTTTTAATTTTTACTTTCCTACATTATATATTTTCTAATAAATTATGAACATTAAAAGAAAACTGGTAAGAAGAATTAAACAGTAGCTGAGTGTGTAAAACCCAATGTTTTCTGTTTTGTCTTATTTCTACCAGTCTGAAAAAAGTTTCAGAGCAACACTTATATGGCTCAGAATGTCTCCTTTCTTTTGATCTCCTCTAGCTGAGTCTATTGAGAATTGAAATTTGAATTTAATTATTTCATTATCTATGAGGATTGTCTCTGTCTACTTCCGGGAAAAATTCTGAGATACAAAATGCTGATCCTATCTGAGAAATTGTTTTCTCAAATGGCCTGTATCTTTTCTAAAGTAAACAATTTGATCTACATTCAGAAAAAAAACTTAACAAGGTTTTTAAAGAGTATTGTGATTTTACTGCAAACATATTTTCCCCAAATTGAAAGACAGTCAGTTGGTGACTGTTATCATCAGCTGAAGGCAGCGCTCTTTTTGTTCTTTAATTTCCAAGATAATTGACAGCTGCTAAAGAAAGTTGGATGAATCCTCCTTTAAAAATCACTTCAAATGCTAAAAGGACGAGTTATTTTGGGGGAAAAGGTTATGACATTTCTTTCAAACTGATTGGAAAACAACAGTCAACTTTTCCTGGAACATTTACTACCATTTATTTTATTTTCACTTAAAAATAATTTCTTAATGCATTAGAAATATTTTTTCATTTACTAGTAGTGGTAATATTTATTATGCATTGTGTGCTTACATTTGGCAGTAGTTTTCAATCTATAGCTCATAAAGTAGTGCGAATATAAACATAACACTGATAAATCTGTCCCAACATACCTTCAGTAAGATGTGTGTACTTTACCTTAGATAAAAGAAAGAATTTTAATTTAAAAATATAGGCATTTAAAGATTGTTTACATATATAAAGCAGACACTCTCTTACTTGCAAGGTGAGTGTTGTACTAAAAAGAGAGTAGGCTGATGTCAGAAAGGTGAGTTTGAGAGATGACTTGGCTACTAACAAATTGTATAAGATGAACAAAATTGCTTTTATCTGAATCACAATTTTCTAATCTTTAAATGAAGGTATATGTAATGAGTTTCTTGGTGATCAAATTAATTGAAAGTTTGTTAGGAAACTTTTAAAAATAAATTGAGAGCAAGAGAGTTTTCCTCACATAGCTTCTCTTTAAACAGGGAATTATTATAAGCATTCCTCTCCTAAATACAGTGAAATGCAGGTGGCTGGAGCTATGGACACAAATGCCTTAGCCAGGAAGTATTCTTTCTGTACTAAAAAAGCGGAAGTGGTATATATCATGTCCAAAGTGGTTACTGAATCCTAAAAGAATTCACAGATGCCCTTGCAGATGTAGGCAGATGAACTGTTAATAAGATCAAGCCATTAAGAATTCATATTTCTGTATCCCTTTGTTTCATTTTATGATGTGCCCTCTGTACAACTGAGAATCAATTGTGAGTCAATTGAAGTCTGGAGGATTCTACAGAAAGATAATGACATTTTGTGGTTTTGCTTCCTCCTCTTCATAGTCCTTCACCTACTTAAATCATGCATGGCAGGTAATTCATGTAATTTGGTTAAACCTAAGGTACCTGTGCTGCTCCAGAAAGTGTTGGCTTGAGAGGAGAAATGGAGCCAGGGATAATTTTCAGTGTGTAAATGGAACTTGGTCAAGTTTCTGTGACTAATGGGAGAGGAAGGAATCCTTGATTCAAGTGAACAGATGCAAGTGCTTGCCGTGACAATTGGACTTTTGGAGGTGTTGGCTTGCATTATTCCTGCTGATAATACATTGGCACCTTTAGAATGATCCTGGGCAGTAAGATATGTCATAATGTGTCTTCTAATTTTCCACAGACTGAGGATTTTACACTTGGGTAACACAACCACCTGAGTGGGGTCATCTGCCAATACAGTGAACTCCAAATCCTGTTGTTGAAACAAACCTTGATCTGTTGAAATTAGAGGGATAAAATATGGTCTAGAGTGTCCCATAAGACTGACAAATAGTGAAAACTGGAATATTCTTTATTTTTTTCATAGGATAGTTTTAAAATTGGTATCTTTATGCCCCAGTTCACCTATAATTAATGTGTTTTAGTGACAGTACAATGATGGCTTATAACACTTATTTTTGGTACAAAAAAGAAAGTTACACATCTATACTTTTTATATTATTAAATAATGTGATGTATAACAATGCATATTCATAAAATTTAAATATTGAGTAATGTTATCATTATCTTAATCTGCCCTTGAACACTAATGTTAATTACGGAAACATTACTAACTTTGTCAGAGGGCTAATTAGCACTTTTCTGTGAAGTCCTACTAGGACCCATATGGTCATTGCTCAGAGAGATAGCAGGAACCTTAAGTGAGAAAGATATTTGATATTCAGATTTTAGTGGCTCCCCAGACTTTATGTCCTTAAATTCAGTACAGAGGAAACAGGAATGTGGGATTCTAAATAGCTATGTTGTGTAATGTATCGTTAAGTAAGTTTATATAATAAATGGAATGAGTCTAAATCTGAGCAAACTATATATACCCTGAATTTAGGCAAAAATAAATGGAAATAAAATTGTAGCGCCTCCTCATTTTCAAAAATATGTAATAATATACTCTTTATACATGTATGTAACATTTTGTATGTGATATTTGTATGTTTATGACTAAAGGTTGGAGAGAACCAAGAAAAAGTGTAAATAGATATTTTCTAGACAGTTTAACTATTCTTCTAAAACACTATGAAGAACACAGAACAATATATACCAAAGTATACTTGAAAGTAATAAATCCTATTACCACTATTTGAAATATAGTATGCTCTGTCAGTAATAGAGGTCTCATAGGATGGGCATGAAATGGGGCAGAGAAAGATTTATTCCCTTAGAATTTGATCAGCATCTTTTAGTAGTAATTTAAAATTGTAGGATTTTTTTTTCCTGCTGTTTTTTGTCTGTTCGTTTTTACCTGTGGATGTTTCTCTCTTGCTCATTCCCTTAAAAGAAATACAAGAGTTGCATCTTAAAGTTCTCAGATATGTACACCTAGACCCAACCATTCTTTTTTCAAGTTTTTAATAGGACAGTCTCGGCCGCGCGAGGGCAGCAAAGAGCAGAAAAAAAAGAAAAGATGTCTCTCTCCCTTGGGCAGTTAGTTACTAGGGAGCTTGTTGAGGCAGGACAAAGTTTGACATGGGTCAACAGCTCAGAGCAGGGATAGATGGGGCAATGGACCATGCCCAGGTTTTCATCTCATGAGAATTTTGTACTACAAGCAAAGTTTTAAGAAGAATGAAGTGAGCGACGACATACAGATTGAAAGAAGCATGAAAGTTACTGGACACAGAGTTTTCAAGCATCAGAACCAAGACCAAGTAAGCAAAACAAGTTTAACAAGGCATTAAGACACTGAATTCACTTCCAAGAGCTAACTTAATTTATTGATTGTCCTTCAGCGTCATTCAATTCTCACAGATTGTTGAGTGTAGCTATAGGAAAGTCCTGTGCAATCACAGGAAGGAAAAATGAGCACCAAAGAGTACCCCACCATCCTAGGTTTCAATACAGTGCCTCCTTACAGACAGCCACACACATTGCCTTTGAGAGTTTCAGACAATATGAATTGTTCTCAGATCCACAGAAAACAGAGAAAGGAGAGGTACCCACTCAGCAGTCATACATGTATGTATGTATGTATTCTTTGTTGTTCCTCTCTGGGGAAAACAAAAAGGAAAAACTAGAAATTTTGTGTGGCGATGTTTGGTAATGTAGTATGTTTGCTAATGTTTCGTAGTGTTGATAGCCTTCACAGAGAAAACTAATAAATTGCCAAAAGTACGTCTAAGGTTTTCTTCAGGTGGTTATTTTATATCAGTGAATAATAGTCATTCCTTTATGGGGATATGTTTTAATAACTTTAATATACCCAATTGTGTTTTTTAAAGCAATTCTGACAGCTGTGGGGTGATATCTCATTATGGTTTTGCTTAACATTTCCCTAATAATTAGTAACTTTGAGTATTTTTCATATACCCGTTGGCATTTATGTAAGTCTTCTTTAGAGAAATGTCTATTTAAGTCTTTAGCCCAGTTTTAACTTGACTTAGTTTTCTCACTATTGAATATTGGGAAGTCCTTAAATATTTTGTGATTAATTCCTTATTAGATATATGTTTTACAAATATCTTCTCCTGTTGTGTAGTTTGTCTTTTCACTTTGTTTATCGCTTATTTTGCTGTGCAGAAATCATTTTGTTTGATGCTGTTCTACTTATTTTGTTTTTTATTGCCTGTACCTTTGGTGTTAAATCCATAAAATCTTTGCACAAACCAATGCCATGAAGTTTTCCCCTGTGTTTTGTTCTAGGAATTTTACAGTTCCATACTATTTTGTTCACCAACATATTCCCCTTCAGCTTTAATATGATTTCACACCACATTTATACATATAACAAATAATCATATGACTATGAACAAATGTTCATATGTACAAATAAAAATGAAAAATAATGGGTTCTACATATTTATTCTGTTTCTGTACATCAAGTAACCATGTAAAGCTCTTTGCTATACATCCTCTATTTTTCTTTCAGAGCATGAGTTCTATATTTGTATTTTCATTTACAGATTAGAAAACCCACTCCAGTATTCTTGCCTGGAGAATTCAGTGGAGAGAGGAGCCTGGCAGGCTACAGTTCATGGAGTCACAAGAGTCAGACATGACTTAGCGACCAAACCACAACCACAAACTGAGATAGTAAGATATTAGAAGCTTGAGCCATGAAACCTGGAATTAGTGATGTGATCAAGGTTTCTATCTAACTCCTTCACATCAAAATGAGGGATAGTGAACAAATATAAGCAATATTTTAAATCAATATATTAGTGATTCATTCAGATTACTCAGAAATGAGAAAGCATACAATGCTGAGAAGGCAACAAACTGGAAAATTCATAAAGAGATGGGAATACCAGACCACCTTACCTGGCTCCTGAGAAATCTTTATGCAGGTCAAGAAGCAACAGTTAGAACTGGACATAGAAAAACAGACTGGTTACAAATTGGGAAAAGAGTACATCAAGGCTATATACTGTCACCCTTCTTATTTAACTTATATGCAGAGTACATCATACGAAATGCTGGGTGGGATGAAGCACAGGCTGGACTCAAGATTGCTGGGAGAAATATAAAAAATGTCAGATATGAAGATGACACCACCCTTATGGCAGAAAATGAAGAACTAAAGAGCCTCTTGATGAAAATGAAAGAGGAGAGTGAAAATGTTGGCTTAAAATTTCAACATTCAGAAAACTAAGATTATGGCATCTGATCTCATCACTTCATGGCAAATAAATGGGCAAACAATGGAAACGGTGAGAGATGTCATATTTTTGTGTTCCAAAATCACTGCAGATGGTGACTGCAGCCATGAAATTAAAAGATGCTTACTCCTTGGAAGGAAAGTTATGACCAACCTAGACAGCATATTAAAAAGCATACACATTTCTTTGCCAACAAAGGTCTATCTAGTCAAAACTATGGTTTATCCAGTAGTCATGTATGGATGTGAGAGTTGGACTTTGAAGAAAGCTGAGCACTGAAGAATTGATGCTTTTGAACTGTGGTGTTGGAGAAGACTTTTGAGAGTCCCTTGGACTGCAAAGAGATCCAACCAGTCCATCCTAAAGGAGATCAGTCCTGAGTGTTCATTGGAAAGACTGATGTTGAAATCGAAACTCCAATACTTTGGCCACCTCTTGTGAAGAACTGACTCATTGGAAAAAACCTTGATGCTGGGAAAGATTGAAGGTGGGAGGAGAAGAGGATGACAGAAGATGAGATGGTTGGATGGCATTACTGACTCAATGGACATGAGTTTGAGTAAACTCCAGGAGTTGTTGATGGACATGGAGGCCTGGCGTGCTCCAGTCCATGGTATCTCAAAGAGTCGGACATGACTGAGTGACTGAACTGAACTAAACTGATATGCATACCTATGGCTGATTCTTGTTGAGGTTTGCTGGAATCAGCAAAATTTTGTAGAGTAATTATCCTTCAATAAAAAATGAATAAATTTAAAAAATTAGAAATAAAACTAAGAAAAAATGAAAAAAATTAAAAAGAATGCACAGACAAATTGAGACTTGAGTGAGGTTTGAGGATGTATATGAATCTATACATACAGTCATTTGGAATCTCATAAACAATTTTGATTGGAGTAGGAAGAATATACTTAAAAGTTTGCAGATTTGAAAAGTGAGAAAAGTACATTGCAAGAACTAGAAACAATAGGGCTAAGAATAAAGCAGCATATTTGCAACACAGTGCTGCAGATAGATTGTACAGTAAAGAAATAACACATTTTAAATGATTGTGCCATCTAGGCACATATATCTAATAGCAGCATATGGCATTGGCATGACTGTGAAAAAGAAGAGAACTGGGCAATTATTTTTTGTTAAAACTGTAGGGTGGAAACATTTTTCCAGGTTATCCAGGACCTAGGCATGTCACATCCAGAGCTCAGGGAACCTTAGTAGGCAGTGATCATATTGGAAAAAAAAAAATAAATCAGACACTGGAAAGTTAGGCAAAGAGTATCTTCAAGCAACAAATCACTAATTAGGTACTAAACACAGATCAAAGCATGTGGGCATTACATATCATCACATGTAGAACAGAATCACAGGAGCCCTGAAAGTTGTTCTTCTCCAGGTTAAAGGCGAGAAATAAAAATCCAGTCATGAAGATGGTTTTGGTGTGTCAGGATTAAATCTGTAAAACAGGCTATAATTCCAGAAGACCAAATATATGAGAATGCTATTCACCCAGGAAGTCAGGCAAACAAAAGCAGGCATGCAGCAGAAGCAGAGAGATAAAATGACATTGAAGGATTAAATGCAAAATTAATGTACATATTCAATTTAAACAAAGGAAAAATTCAGAGCAACAATGGTAACTTAGAAATGAAGTCTAGGACAGGGGTCACAATGAAAATATAATTTAATTTTATATACATCTGATTATAAATAAAATAAATATATGTGGTTATCTGCAATAGTTTATTGCAATATTTTATTCATTTAACAGAAAGACTGACAAAGCAGTCTGTCCCCTCAAGGGAGAATATTAGAGGTTAAAGGTGAGGTTCATATGAAAAATATATCATTATACCATTATGATAGTACTTAGCCAAGAGTTAGTAGAAAAAAATGATGTATTGAATGATTTAAAGCTCATACAAGAGACAAACTGTCTGAGTTTAATTCTTAGCTTTGCCAATAGGGAAAATTATTACAATTCTCTAATACTCCTATACTTATTTGATAATTACTACTATTAATACTTGAGGTTTTTGGAATTAAATAAAATGACATGTGCAAAGTTCTAAGCATAAAGCCTAACACCTATCCCCACCAGCCAAAGACCACACAGAATCATATGAAAAGTTAAGCTTACTACAGAGCAGAGAAGGCATACCATGGGTAGCCTCGAAACATTTCAGTAAAAAGGATTTAGAAGAGACTTGTTAGAGAGTTTGGGTTTAGAGGGGGTTTAAAGGAGTGAGGATTTGTTCTACATTATCTGTTCCCAAGGATGAGGTCAATTTCATGGTTCAATGTTTTCATTTTAAATAGGGTTCAAGAAGAACTAAGCACAGCTAGGTTTTGTATAGGTAACTCTATGCATAGGTAAAGCATAGCTCAAGAAGCAGTAGTGATACGTGTTAGTCAGGCAAGAGGCATGAATTTTCTAATTGTATTTTATCCTTCACTTTGTTTTCAGGCATGATTACTGAGTAGTTTTGCTTTTGTCTTACTGCATCAGAGTCGCAGAGTGGCTTTGCCAATTGTTCTGTATTTCTTATAGAAATTATGTTCAATATTGAGGTAGACAGGCTTTTAAAATGGTTGTCAGCTATCCACATCCCCTGGTATTCATGCCCTTGGGTAATTCCCTCCTCTTGACATGAGTTGGACCTTAGCTTGCTTCAGATGAACATAAATATGGCAAAAGTGATGGCTTGTCATGTCCAAGATCAGATTATACAGCTATGACGTCTATCTTGCCAGACCCTTTCTCTTGCCAGCACTCTCTTGCTCTTTCTTTTGACTTCTTGGCTTGTTCTCTTTGAGGAAGCAAGTTGTCATGCTGGAGAGGCTCAGTCAGCGAGGAACTGAAATTTGTTTCTGGCCGAAAGCTAGTGAGGAATTGAAGCTCTCTGTCCAAAAGCCCATGAGGAAATGAATCCTTTCCACAATCATGTGGGTAAGCTTGGAGATGTACACTTCCCCAGTGGACCTTGAGATGACTACATCTCTGGCCAACATTTTGCCACCTGTAAGAGACTCTGAAGCAGAGGAACCAGATACTCCAACAGCTGTGAGGTGATAAATGCTGTTGTTTCAAGCCACTAAGTTTTGGGGGTAATTGATTATTATACTGGAAAGAATTAATTCAACAGGCATGGGCAGCTCATATCTGGCACATTCTCAAGAAAGTCCTGTCTTTAGGACTAGCCCTTGGCCAGCCCCTGAGGCATGAACTCTGAGCCTTTGGAATATTCTACCAGATAAGAATGTTTCTACTTGCCTGAGGCAGTAAGCCACACAGTACCTATTCATTCATACAGTTTATGCTAACAATGTGATATAGAATGAGCATCTGATTTTGCTCTTGTAGATCTGGAGTTTAGGTAACTAAAGTTATTTATGCAGTTGCTACATGCCTTGACTGATTTTAATCTCTATTTTTTCACCATATTTGTGGGTATGACAGTTTTCTGAGTCCTAGGAGAACTTCCAGCAAATCATGGAGCCTGAAGGTGACCCCCAAAACAGTTTCAGAGCAAAGTTTAGCTGGCTCCTACCAGTTTCCCTCATTTAAAAAAATATCCAAGAGTGTATAATAAATGCACAGTAAATGTTAACATATTACTTTTTTGCAGGTCCTGAAGAATAAATTACCTTAAGATATCCTGAAGCAGAACCTCCCTACGCTAAGACAGTCTCAGCTGACTTCCTCCTACTCTTTTATCAGCAAAATATAAATACTGATTTTCAAGCTTGCCCAATATTCTTTCAGTTGATATTAAAAATTTATAGAGTATTTCATTACTTTTTCTATCATTTTCACCCTGTGATAAGATTTCTGGCTACAAAATTGATCACTAGAGCTGTTTCTTTATTAACTCCAATGATTATGGTGATCTCTTTAATTTCAAAATTATTTACTGGTAACTCGTTTTAAATTTAATTTTTACTGATGAATACTATAGTGTCATAGATTTGGTACAAAATTACTATTATTTTCATGATCCTCTGTTTACAAAACAAAATAGTTGAAAGTTTGATCTTGCCTTTATGAAATTAGATTTAATTATTATTCTATGCATTTATTTGAATTGATAAACAGTTGCATTTTAAAGATGCTTTTAGATATATTTCACTATCCCTACTCTATTGGGCTTCCCCAGAGGCTCAGATGGTGAAGAATCAGACTGCAGTGAAGGAGACCTGGGTTCAATCCCTGGGTCAGGAAGATCCCCTGGGAAAGGATCTGTCAACCTGCTCCAGTATTCTTGCCTAGAGAATTCCACAGACAGAGAAGACTGGCAGGCTACAGTCCATGGAGTCACAAAAAGTCGGACATGACTTAGTGACTAACAGACACGTATACACTCTATTATTGATTAAAATTACCTTTCAATTGGGTTTTTCTAGTACTATCCTGACATATGGAGTTAAATACTATAGAATATTGTATACTAAAAATAAAAGATGCTGCAAACATTTTCTTTAGTGGGTTTTTGATTATTTAAAACCTCTTTAACACACTATCTTTTACTAATCCCCTTGAAAGACATATTTAATTTGCATATATAACTATTAAAATGAATTCAGCATTATCAGTATAAGTGAACCATATTAACTAGTATCTAAACAGAATCATCTCATTTGAAAATAATATTAAAATTAAAAAAAAACTGTACATCTTTCACAGAAAGAAGCTTGGGAAATACTTGTTACTGTTAAAATATTTTGAAACTCATAATATTGTAATAAAGGAAATAAACAGATTATTTTTATTTTTTTAGGCTGTTCTTTGTTAGAGTTTTTAAAAAAATTATTTAAAAAATTTTAGCTTCATTGAATGCTTTCTGTCTCTCTGTCTCTTTCTGTGACTCTCTCTCCCACTCTTACTCTCTTTCTCTCTGATTTTTGAAAATTTCTGTGTAATTTAGAAAACTCTATGTCAATTTTATTTTCTGAAAAATTCCAAAATATTTGTTTGAAACATATTACAATTAAGATGGGCATTTGTACATATGATATTATGATACTTAAAATAAGTAAATAATAAATATATTCACATTGTAGAATTATAAACATTAAAATGTAATTTAATAAAGAAAACATAGCTCTAATTTTGAAATTTATAATATTAGTAATATATTACTATTTTAACTAAAGTAGAAAAGAGTGTAACAGCATAGTGTATCTAAATAACAATGAAGATTAAAAAGTTACCAGCAAGGGTAAAATTTATCCTATGCTAAAAAAAAATAAATAACATTTCAGGAGTACACATGCACAGGTATATACACATATATGTACACACTTATATATGTGTAAGTAAGTAAATATACACAAAATATATATAGACATAAACATATTTTTAAATTTAGAGATATATCAAAGATCCTTATCATTCTTTTACATGTACTTTTCCAGTTTTTCCAGCACCACTTATGAAAGAGACTATCTTATCTAAATTGTATATTCTTGCCTCCTTTTTCATTGATTAGGTGACAAAAAGTGCATGAGTTTCTCTCTCTGGTCTTTCCATCCTGTACCAATGATCTACATTCCTGTTTCTGTGCCAGTATCATACTGTATTGGTTCCTGTAGCTCTATAGTATAGTATGAAGTTGGGGAGTCTGATTCCTCCAGCTCCAACTTTCTTTCTCACGATTCAGTTCAGTTGGTTCAGATCAGTCACTCAGTCATGTCCAAATCTTTGAGACCCCATGAACCACAGCACACCAGGCCATTACAAGCTCCTGGAGTCCACCCAAACCCATGGCGATCGAGTTGGTGATGCCATCCAGTCATCTCATCCTCTGTCGTCCCCTCATCCTCTGTTGTCTTCCCTCAATCTTTCCCAGCATCAGGATCTTTTCAAATGAGTCAGCTCTTTGCATCAGGTGGCTAAAATATTGAAGTTTCAGCTTCAACATCAGTCCTTCCAATGAATACCCAGGACTGATCTCCTTTAGGATGGACTGGTTGGTGTCTTTGCAGTCCAAGGGAACCTCACGAGTCTTCTCCAACACCACAGTTCAAAAGGGTCAATTCTGTGGTGCTCAGCTTTCTTAATAGTCCAACTCTCACATCCATACATGACCACTGGAAAAAACATAGCCTTGGCTAGACGGAACTTTGATGGAAAAGTCATGTGTCTGCTTTTTAATATGCTATCTAGGTTGGTCATAGCTTTCCTTCCAAAGAGTAAGTGTCTTTTAATTTCATGGCTGCTATCACCATCTGCAGTGATTTTGGAGATCACGAAAATAAAGTCTGACACTGTTTCCACTGTCTCCGCATCTATCTGCCATGAAGTGATGGGACCGGATGCCATGATCTTAGTTTTCTGAATGTTGAGCTTTAAGCCAACTTTTTCACATATCCTCTTTCACTTTCATCAAGAGGCTCTTTAGTTCTTCTTCACTTTCTGTATATCTGAGGTTATTGATATTTATCCTGGCAAACTTGATTCCAGCTTGTGCTTCCTCCAGCCCAGCATTTCTCATGATGGACTCTGCATATAAGTTAAATAAGCAGGGTGAAAATATACAGCCTTACATACTCCTTTTGCTATTTGGAACCAGTCTTTTGTTCCATGTCCAGTTCTAACTGTCACTTCCTGATCTGCATACAGGTTTCTCAAGAGACAGGTCAGGTGGTCTGGTATGCCCATCTCTTTCAGAATTTTCCACAATTTATAGTGATCCACACAGTCAAAGGCTTTGGCATAGTCAATAAAGCAGAAATAGATGTTTTTCTGGAACTCTCTTGCTTTTTTGATGAGCCAGCGGATGTTGGCAATTTGATCTCTGGTTTCTCTGCCTTTTCTAAACCAGCTTGAATACTGGAAGGTCATGGTTCACGTATTGCTGATGCTTGGCTTGGAGAATTTTGAACATTACAAGCGTGTGAGATGAGTGCAATTGTGTGGTAGTTTGAGCATTCTTTGGCATTTCTTTTCTTTGGGACTGGAATGAAAACTGACCTTTTCTAGTCCTGTGGCCACTGCTGAGTTTTCCAGATTCACTGGCATATTGAATGCAGCACTTTCACAGCGTCATCTTTCAGGATTTGAAATAGCTCAACTGGAATTCCATCACTTTTACTAGCTTTGTTTGTAGTGATGCTTTCTAAGGCCCACTTGACTTCACATTCCAGGGTGTCTGGCTCTAGGTGAGTAATCACACCATCATGATCATCTGGGTCACGAAGATCTTTTTTGTACAATTCTTCTGTGTATTCCTGCCACCTCTTCTTAATATTTTCTGCTTCTGTTAAGTCCATACCATTTCTGTCCTTTATTGAGCCCATCTTTGCATGACATGTTCCCTTGGTATCTCTAATTTCCTTGAAGAGATCTCTAGTCTTTCTCATTGTATTGTTTTCCTCTATTTCTTTGCGTTAATTTCTGAGCCAGGCTTCCTTATCGCTCCTTGCTATTCTTTGGAACTCTGCATTCAAATGGGTCTATCATTCCTTTTCTTCTTTGCTTTTCACTTTCCGTCTTTTCACAGCTATTTGTAAGACCTCCTCAGACAGCCATTTTGCTTTTTTGCATCTCATTTTCTTGGGGATGGTCTTGATTCCTGTCTCCTGCACAATGTAATGAACCTCCATCCATAGTTCATCAGGCATTCAGTCTATTAGATCTAGTCCTTTAAATCTATTTCTCACTTCCACTGTATAGTCATAAAGGATTTGATTTAGGGTCATACCTGGCTATTTGGAGTCTTTTGTGTTCCCATAAAAACTGCAGACATTTTTTTTCTAATTCTGTGGAAAATGGCATTGGTAGTTTGATAGAGATTGCACTGAATCTGTAGATTGCTTTGTGTAATATAGTCCCTTTCACCATTTTATTTCCTCCAGTCCAAGAACATGGAGTCTCTCTCCTTCTGTTTGTGTCTACCTAACACCACACACACAAATAAACTCAAAGTGGATTAAAGATATAAGTGTAAGACTAGACACTATAAAACTCTTAGAGGAAAATACTCCTTGCCATAAATTACAGCAAGACCTTTTCTGACCCACTTCCTGGAGTAATGACAATAAAAAATAAATAAACAAATGGGACTCAATTAAACTTAAAAACTTCTGCACAGCAGAGGAAATCACAAACAAGATGAAAACACAACCCTCAGAATGAGAGAAAATATCTGGAAATGAAGCAAGTGGTAAGGGATAGATCTCCAATATATACAAGGAGCTCATCAAACTCATTATTTTAAATATATATATAAATAAATAAATAAAATGGGCAGAAGACCTAAATAAACATTTCTCCAAAGAAGACTTACAAATGGCCAAAAGGCACATGAAAATATGCTCAGCATCACTAATTATTAGAGAAAAGAAAATCAAAACTACAATAAGGAATCACCACACACCAGTCAAAATGACCATCATCAAAAATCTACAAACAATAAATGTTGGAGGAGGTGTGGCAAAACTGGAACCCTCTTGGGCTGTTGGTGGGAATGTAAATTGATACAGCCACTATGGAGAACAGTTTAAGTGTTAGTTGCTCAGTTGTGTATGACTCTTTGTGATCCCATGGACTGTAGCCCACCAGGGTCCTCTGACCATGGGGTTCTCCAGGCAAGAATACTGGAGTGGGTTGCCATTTCCTTCTTATGTTTTTATGGAGAACAGTATAGACGTTCCTTAAAAAACTAAAATTAGATCTACCATATAACCTAAGAATCCCACTACTGGGCATATACCCTGAGAAGATTATAATACAAAAAGACAACTGCTCCCAAATATTCATTTCATCATTTGTAGAGATGTGTATGGATGTAGAGTTTCTCACACAGAGTGAAGTAAGGCAGAAAGAGAAAAGTATCATATATCAATGCATATATTAGGAACCTAGAAAAATGGTACAGATGAACCTATTATCAGGGGAGGAATAGAGATACAGACATAAAGAACAGACAAATGGACACAGTGGGGAAAGGAGAGAGTGTGATAAATTGGGAGATTAGGATTGACATATATATATATATATATATATATATATATATATATATATATATACACTGTACATGCTATAAGTCACTTTAGGCTTCCCTGGTGGCTCAGATGGTAAAGCATCTGCCTGCAATGCAGGAGATCAGGGTTCAGTTCCTGGGCCAGGAAGATCCCCTGGAGAAGGAAATGGCAACCTATTCCAGTACTCTTGCCTGGAAAATTCCATGGAAGGAGGAGCCTGGTGGGCTACAGTCAATGGGTTGCAAAGAGTCGGACACGACTGAGCGACTTCACTTAAGTCACTTTAATTGTGTTTGATTCTTTGTGACCCCAGGGTCTGTAGCCCTCTAGACTCCTCTGTCCATGGGACTATCCAGGTAAGGATACTGGAGTGGATTGCCATGCCCTCTTCCAGGGAATCTTCCAGACCCAGAGATCAAACCCTCATTTCCTGTGACTCCAGTGCTGCAGGTGTATTCTTTACTACTACCACATGTAAAATATAGATAGCTAGTGAGAAGTTGCTGTACAGCACAGGGAGCCCAGCTTGGTGCTTTATAATGACCTAGGTGGGTGGGATGGGGGAGTGGTGGGAGGAAGGTCCAAGAGAGAAGGGATATATGTGTACAAATGGCTGATTCACTTCACTGTATAGCAGAAACTAATGCAGCATTGTAAAGCAGTGGTTCCCAAACTTTTCTGTACCAGGAACCATTTTCATAGAAGACAGTTTTTCCACAGATGGGGAAGGGGGATAGTTTTGGAATGATTCAAGTGAATTACATTTATTGTGCACTTTATTTCTATTATTATTACATCAGCTCCACATCAGATCATCAGGCATTAGTTCCCAGAGGCTGGAGAACTATGTTGTCAAGCAATTGCACTCCAATAAAAAAAATCCTTACCAAAATCATTAGGTCTCCTATATGGGATTTAGAGGTCACACAGTAGAGTTAATAGAACAGGTACCTTTGCGCTTAACCCCCTAGCTCTCCCAATAGTAAATCTAGTTCTAAGTGAAAAAAAATATATTTTCTTTACATTTTGCAGCTCTGATAGTCAATAAACTCCTTTGTTTCTATCATTATATGTTATTTCATTAACAAAGACAGAGAAAACATTCTAAATGTTTTCATTCTATAATTCATAAATGTAATTATACACTTCCAAAATCAGATTAGCTAGAAACTAATGTAACAGCAAGACTGACTGCCACATGGATTATTTATGAACCTTGTTCAAAATTATATGGTCACGGATAAAACCTTATAATATTGGAAGTGACAGTGTAGTTACCATAGTGACTAAAATGCTCAGGTGTGGCTACAAAATATAAAAACACAGGTAGCCTGAATTTCAGAGATGCAGGGGAGTATGGAACTTATAATGGATATAGATGAAATATATCTCTGTTGACAATTCCAATAATCGAAGTTTGCAATCTCCCGTGTAATAATTATTTTTTCCTTTAAATTTAAGTATGTGGTTTTTTATATATGAAATGTATTTGTTACTAACCTACATACATGTGAAATAGTCTTTAATAATTTTTTTCTATCTTTGATACATACGCTAATATCTTTAAAGAGAAATTAAACTTTAAATAATTTTATTTACCACATATTTATTTTTTAGCTGCCATGGAAACTGCCTAAAGATTTTATAAGTAAACTATATGTCATATAACCAAGTTATCTGACCTTAAGCTCATTTCCATTTGCCCCTTTATAATGTTAAACAACAAACAGACAAGAATTCTTATTAAATAAAACAATTACTACCAAAATTTCCTCATAAAATTAATATTACAAAAAGAGAAATATCTATAGAAACCAGATCTATTTCAGCTATTTTTATACAGACACAAATGTTTTGCTTGGTACTTGTATGCTCTCAATCCAAGGATATATTCACATCTGGTCTTATAAAATGTCAGAAATAATCAGAGTTATGCTCTTGGGTTCTACTTGTCAAGGAATCAGTCTTGATGTTAGGAAGGAAAAAAAGAGGTTTGGTAACATTTTTAAAGGCCTTAGTTTCTCTTTTTTCATGTTCCTAACTGAAAATTAATTCAGGCATATATTTATTATCTTCCTGATGAAAACTTCAGTTTATTATTTCAAGACACATGTAGTCATTTTCTGGTAAGTTTGAATTGTTTTATAAAATTGTATTTACTTATTTATCATTGAGAAATTGTGCAATTTAATGAGTACAGAAAAGTATTAATTCCTATGATTATGTTACTTATACTCTATAATTCATTAAGCATTTTCTTCTACATTATATAGGTAATAACATAGTATATATATACTGTGTGTGTGTATGCCTAAAACAATAGAAATATTATATAATTTCCTGTTAGATAATATATTACTAATATCTTGATGTTTAGTGTATTATCTGAGTAACATAATTGTTTCACAAATATAATTAATCCTCCCTAAGTAATACCTCTTTAAAATATCATTTGGTATCATCATCTGAATAGAACATGTTTTTATTTTAAATCAGATATTTTTTGTACCAAACCTCAAAAAAAAAAATTCCAATTGTACTTTTTTTTTTGTAAAGGAAAGAGTGAAGTTGTCTTTATTCAACTGGAAGGTGGTAAGGTAATATATACAGAAAACCCTACAGAGTCTACCAAAAACTATTAAATTAATAAATTAAGTGAATAATATAAAATCAATATACTAAAATCAGTTACATGTCTATATACCAACAGTAAACTATCAGAAATAGACATTAAGAAAACAGTCATTTTTACAGTAGCATCAAAAGCAATGGAATGCCTAGGGATGAATTTGACCCAGGAAGTTAAATGTGTATACAGTGAAATCTATCAGGCATTGCTAAAAGCAACTGGAGAGGACACAAATGAAAAATATTCTGTGCTAATGGATTTGAATAATTAATATTGTTAAATGTTCATAATACTCAAAACAATCTAAAGATTCAATGCAATCCCCACCAAAATTCCAGTGGCATTTTTCACAGGAATAGAACAATGCTAAAATTTGTATGGAATCACAAAAGACCCCCAAGTAGCCAAAGAAATACCGAGGAAAAGAACAAAATTGGATGCACCACAAATTCCTGGTTTCAAACTATCAAACAATCAAAACAGTATGGTATTGACACAAAAACAGACACACAGGTCAATGGAATTGTACTTTTGCAAATCAAATTTTCTTGCAATGTGAATAATGATTTTTTCTTTCATAAATCTCTTAATCCAGTATAATTGTTATTTCTTAATATTTTTATGCAATACCATAATTACTTTAAATATATAAATTCAGTTTGATAAATGAGGTAATTATGCCTAGTTCACCATCAATATTTTATAACTTTGATAAACAGAAACCTAGAACAGTTTTGCTTATACAGGGCACTGTTTGGTGCTCTAGGTTAGAGAAATGAACAGAGCAAAGTCTCTGTCCTCAAAGAACCCATTGTGGTAATTAAAAGAGGAAATCTTAATATTAAAATAATGATGTTAATAATAATATTAGTAGATGTCCTCTTATTTAGTGTCTATTCTGGAGGACACACTATACTAAGTATTTGAGGCAACCTCATGAGGTAGTTATTATAGGCATAAAGTGGAAAATACGGTACATGAAGGTAAAGCTAGGCATCAGAACAGCATGTTATTCATTTTAGTGAAAAGTTCACATTCTACAGTCAAACTGGTTGAAGTTTTTACCCCTCCATTCATAGCCTGAATGTCCTGGATGAGTTACTTAATCTCTCTGTGTCTCGGGTTTCTCAGCTAGTAAACAAAACAATAATAGTACTTGCTACCTAGATTACCTGTAAGGCCAAAATGGGTGAAAAATTTAAACTACCTGAACTTTTATAGACTTTGTATGTCTTCAGTAAATATTTATAATTATCATATTATTTGGACAAGTGATAGATTCTATTTTCTTTGTTATTGATAAAAGTATGACTTAATCCACAGCCTACCTAGATTTGAAAATACTTGATATTTTTGTTTTATTTTATGATATTACTAATTTATTAATCTGTTTTACTTAGGAAAACAGAAGTTACTCTACATAATCCAAAAATGGAAGTATTATTATAGGAATTAAGGATTTACAAAAAGATCTTCACAACCCAGATAATCACAATGGTGTGACCACTCACCTAGAGCCAGACATCCTGGAATGTGAAGTGGGGCTTTAGGAAGCATCACTACAAACAAAGCTAGTG
This sequence comes from Antilocapra americana, assembly GCA_007570785.1. Classification (NCBI taxonomy): domain Eukaryota; kingdom Metazoa; phylum Chordata; class Mammalia; order Artiodactyla; family Antilocapridae; genus Antilocapra; species Antilocapra americana. Next base: position 10,770,688 of record ML663008.1, on the reverse strand, counting down.
GAGGTGATGGAATTCCAGTTGAGATGTTTCAAATCCTAAAAGATGATGCTGTGAAAGTGGTACACTCAATATGCCAGCAAATTGGAAAATTCAGCAGTGGCTACAGGACAGGAAAAGGTCAGTTTTCATTCCAATCCCAAAGAAAGGCAATGCCAAAGAATGTTCAAACTACCGCACAATTGCACTCATCTCACATGCTAGTAAAGTAATGCTCAAAGTTCTCCAAGCCAGGCTTCTACAATACGTGAACCATGAACTTCCAGATGTTCAAGCTGGTTTTAGAAAGTGCAGAGGAAACAGAGATCAAATTGCAAACATCTGCTAGATCATCAAAAAGCAAGAGAGTTCCAGAAAAACATCTATTTCTGCTTTATTGACTATGCCAAAGACTTTGACTGTGTGGATCACTATAAATTGTGGAAAATTCTGAAAGAGATGGGCATACCAGACCATCTGACCTGTCTCTTGAGAAACCTGTATGCAGGTCAGGAAGTGACAGTTAGAACTGGACATGGAACAAAAGACTGGTTCCAAATAGGAAAAGGAGTATGTCAAGGCTGTATATTGTCACCCTGCTTATTTAACTTATATGCAGAGTCCATCATGAGAAATGCTGGGCTGGAGGAAGCACAAGCTGGAATCAAGTTTGCCAGGATAAATATCAATAAACTCAGATATGCAGAAAGTGAAGAACTAAAGAGCCTCTTGATGAAAGTGAAAGTAGATAGTGAAAAAGTTGGCTTAAAGCTCAACATTCAGAAAACTAAGATCATGGCATCCGGTCCCACCACTTCATGGCAGATAGATGGGGAGACAGTGGAAACAGTGTCAGACTTCATTTTTGTGGGCTCCAAAATCACAGGTCCTGATTGCAGCCATGAAATTAAAAGATGCTTACTCCTTGGAAAGGAAGTTATGACCAACCTAGATAGCATATTGAAAAGCAGAGACATTACTTTGCCAACAAAGGTCTGTCTAGCCAAGGCTATGTTTTTTCCAGTGGTCATGTATGGATATGAAAGTTGGACTATTAAGAAAGCTGAGCACCGAGGAATTGATGCTTTTGAACTGTGGTGTTGGAGAAGACTCTTGAGAGTCTCTTGAACTGCAAGAAGATTCAAGTAGTCCATCCTAAAGAAGATGAGTCTTGGGTGGTCACTGGAAGGACTAATGTTGAAGCTGAAACTCCAATACTTTGGCCATCCGATGCAAAGAGCTGACTTATTGGAAAAGACCCTGATGTTGAGAAGGATTGGAGGCAGAAGGAGAAGGGGACGACCAAGGATGAGATGGCTGGATGACATCAGTGACCTGATGGATATGACTTTGGGTAGACTCCGGGAGTTGGTGATGGACAGTGAGGCCTGGAGTGCTGTGATTCATGGGATTGCAAAAGTCAGACATGACTTAGTGACTGAACGGAACTGAACTGAAAGATTTTGCAAAGAAAAGTTGGAGAAGTACTCACTAAAGCTCAGAAAAGGCAGGAATGGTATACTGAAGCCCCAAGGAGCTCATAAGGATGCATTAGTGAGTTTCATGTCCACTCATGCGTCTGGCAGCAACTGCCTGCAGAGAAGTCTGTAACTCTTCTGCCGCATTGAAATCCCAGGTTAGGCTGCCATTTGGCAAACTGAGATTTAAGGGAAAAGTGTCCTAATGTACTCAGTTTTGTCTGATTCTTTGTGACTCGTGGACTGTAGCCTGCCAGACTCCTCTGTCCATGGAATTTTCCAAGCAAGAATACTGGAGTGGGTTGCCATTTCCTACTAGGAGGACTTCCTGACCCAGGGATTGAACCAACATCTGCATTGACAGGCAGATTATTTACCACTACCTCAGAGCCCCAGATGAAAAATAGAGTGAGACAAATGTAAGTTTTGATATCACTAGAGGAACCCAGAGGAGGTTTCTGAATGTGGTGACATTGATGTCAAGTTAACAACAGACAGTTAGGGCACCTAAGTCACTTACGTTCTGCCATGGGATCGATATTCCCCTTTTACAGAAGTAGAAGCAGAGACACAAAGACATCATATACTTTCCTACATCCACCAGATATGGAGCCACAGTGTAGTTTTTGACCTCAGAGCTGCCTGACAGTCACACCTGGTTCTTGTTTTAGCCACAGGGTATACATTTTCATGGAAGTGCCATGCCTGAACTGTAGTAAGAAAAAAAGAGTATCAAAAAAGATCTTGAAAACTTTATTCACTTAAATATAGAAAATTGGTGTTGAACTCTTAAAATTCCTGAATCACAGTACATTTAAAATTGGGTGTTTTCTAATGGTAGGCAATTGAAAGTAAAGGGTTCTTTAACCTTCAGTTATTTCAAGTTTGTACAGAACAAAGGAGTGTTGTTACTAGAAAAGAAGAATTCAACCCTATATAATTTACAAGTGAGTATGTCCAACCCTTGCACATTAACATCTGAAGGCAGAACTTAAGGAGCCATATGATGTGGTATTTACAGCTAAAATATTAATGAAAAGCAATTGACCTTTAATAACTATATATAACATACTCTAGCTCGTTAACTGAAATAATGTACTGCAGATGAATGTAAAAGCTGGGTGTAAAGTGCTTAGACCTCTGAAACTGCCTTTAAAACTTTAAATTAAAAACTGAAAAGGCATCAGTTTGTACCACTTGTTTTATTCTGTCTTCAATATGCACATCCTCTTTGCATGCAGAGAACCTTTTCAGAAGGAATTTGTTCAAGAGGTCATCAGTATGTAAATTCACTAATTAGATTACTGCAAACACTAATAACACATCCTGTTGTTGCTTTTTAAAAAGACAGAATATTCTCCACAACGCAATGGCAATAATGTAAATATTTGCCTGATTGCAGAGTAGGATTACTATTTTGGGAATCAGGAATAACATGACTCCTGATAGTATAAGCATTCTGCATGGCCTCTTATCTTTTAAATGAGTCATGAACTCAGGGATGCCCAAATTTTTTCCATATACATGAGACATGATAATTGTGTGGAAAAACTGGAGATTTCAAGTGAACAAATAAATATTTAAAATGCCACTTTTGGCTGAAATATCTTCAATAGAAATTTTTAAAGAACAATTTGTAATTGCTTTCTGCAAGCAGAACCACCACAGGAAATATTTACATATGTAAGCTCTAAATCATATACATACTTTTTAATTCCTGCAGAGTTCATTTACTAGTTTACAAAACAGAAATATTTTCTTTCATTGTGTACCATTTTAACTAAATAAAGTGCTTTTAGAACAGATTTCTCATTTATTTAGCATTTTAAAATGAAATATATCTGAAAATCATTATTATCAAAATTACAAAAAAACAATATGTTAGGAAAAAGAGAGGGCCATAATATTGAATATTACTTTTGGGTAAAATATGTAAACTTCTGAAGCCTCAGATTTCTCATTTATGTAATAAGGAGGATGGGATGCTTTCTAAGGGCCATAAAATTCTATTTTCCTCTGGTAAATACAGTTTTTGCAATTCTTGCCCTACTATCAAGCCAATGTTGCCATTGCATGTGAATATCACATGCACAGTATAATCACAGTTTTCCCTATTTTCAGAACAGGATTTCCTTTCAGGCTTACTCTCCTAAATTGTTGACAATTGTATTTATCTTGGCATTTCTGCTGAAATCATTACACTATTTTTCTTTTATTTTTTAACAATATTGCAGAACTTTAGGATCTTAGAATGCTAGTTGTAGTCACGATTTAAGGGACCATTCAGCCCCACTATTTCTTTTGAGAAGCACTCTTGGCATTTGATGGGGATAATTTTTTAAGTGCACTTGTAACCTCCTCTCTGTGGTGCATTTGGTATCCATGGAGCCATGGTCTTAGACACCGGCAGTAACCACAGTTCTCTCTCTACAGGACACTGTGATAAAATCTTGCTCCATATTTCTACTTCCACTATGCCATGTGTGTGTAGCTGAGCAACAAAATAAGTTTATATTAATCTCACATGAGAATACAGTGTTACAGAAGCTTAACTATTTCTACCCAAATCAAAGACAGGTGTAAGTAGATTCTAGAAAGAGAAGCAAGGCCATCTTTTTTATTTATTTATTTATTTTTTTTATTATTGTTTTTGTCATACATTGTCATGATATCACCATGGGTTTACATATGCTTCCCCTCCGGGTCCCCCCTCCCTCCTCCCTCCCCCCCGGGAAATCTCGCTGCACCAGTCCCAAGCATCAATCCTGGGCTGGCGATTGATTAGACACATGACAATTAACATGCTTCAATGCCCTTCTCCCATCTCATCCCACCCTTACCCTCATCCACAAAGTCCACAAGTCTATTCTATACATCTGCGTTCCTTTTGTTGTCTCCCATGTTGGGTTCTCATTACTGTCTTTCTAAATTCCATATATATGTGTTAATATACTGTATTGTTGTTTTTGCTTCTGGCTTACTTCACTCTGGATAATGGGCTCCAGTTTCGTCCATCTGAGTAGAATTGCTTCAAATGAATTTTTTTTTAATGCTGAGTAATATTCCATTGTGTATATATACCACAGCTTTCTTATCCATTCGTCAGTTGATGGGCATCTAGGTTGCTTCCATGTCCTGGCTATTGTAAACAATGCAGCGATGAACATTGGGGTGCACGTGGCTCTTTCAATTCTGGTTTCCTCGGTGTATATGCCCAGCAGTGGGATTGCCGGGTCATATGGCAGGTCTATTTGCAGCTTTTAAAGGAACCTCCACACTGTTTTCCATAGTGGCTGTACTAGTTTGCATTCCCACCAACAGTGTAAGAGGGTTCCCTTTTCTCCACATCCTCTCCAGCATTTATTGCTTGTAGACTTTTGGATGGCAGCCATTCTGACTGGTGTAAAGTGGTACCTCATTGTGGTTTTGATTTGCATTTCTCTGATAATGAGTGATGTTGAGCATCTTTTCATGTGTTTGTTAGCCATTTTTATATCTTCCTTGGAGAAATGTCTGTTAAGTTCTTTGGCCCACTTTTTAATTGGGTTGTTTATTTTTCTAGAATGGAGCTGCAGGAGTTGTTTGTAAATTTTTGAGATTAATTGTTTGTCTGTTGCTTCATTGGCTATTATTTTCTCCCATTCTGAAGGCTGTCTTTTCACCTTGCTTATAGTTTCCTTTGTTGTGCAAAAGCTTTTAATTTTAATTAGGTCCCATTTGTTTATTCGTGTTTTTATTTCCAATATTCTGGGAGGTGGGTCATGGAGTATCCCGCTTTGGATTATAGCAGAGAGTGTTTTGCCTATGTTATCCTCTAGGAGTTTTATAGTTTCTGGTCTTATGCTTAGATCTTTAATCCATTTTGAGTTTATCTTTGTGTATGGTGTTAGAAAGTGATCTAGTTTCATTCTTTTACAAGTGGCTGTCCAGTTTTCCCAGCACCACTTGTTAAAGAGGTTGTCTTTTCTCCATTGTATATTCTTGGCTCCTTTGTCAAAGATAAGGTGTCCATAGATGCGTGGATTTATCTCTGGGCTTTCTATTCTGTTCCATTGATCTATGTTTCTGTCTTTGTGCCAGTACCATACTGTCTTAATGACTGTGGATTTGTAGTATAGCCTAAAGTCAGGTAGGTTGATTCCGCCAGTTCCATTCTTCTTTCTTAAGATTGCTTTGGCTATACGAGATTTTTTGTATTTCCATACAAATTGAGAAATTATTTGTTCTAATTCTTTGAAGAAGACCTCTGGTAGCTTGATAGGAATTGCATTGAATCTATAGATTGCTTTGGGTAGTATACTCATTTTCACTATATTGATTCTTCCAATCCATGAGCACGGTACATTTCTCCATCTGTTTGTGTCCTCCTTGATTTCTTTCATCAGTGTTCTATAGTTTTCTATATACAAGTCTTTTGATTCTTTAGGTAGAAATACTCCTAAGTATTTTATTCTTTTTGTTTCGATGGTGAATGGGATTGTTTCCTTAATTTCTCTTTCTGATTTCTCACTGTTAGTGTATAGGAATGCCAGGGATTTCTGTGTGTTGATTTTGTATCCTGAAACTTTGCTATATTCACTGATTAGCTCTAGTAATTTTCTCGTAGAGTCTTTAGGGTTTTCAATATAGAGGATCATGTCATCAGCAAACAGAGAGAGTTTTACTTCTTCTTTTCAAATCTGTATTCCTTTGATTTCTTTATCTGCTCTGATTGCTGTGGCCAAAACTTCCAAAACTATGTTGAATAGTAGTGGTGAGAGTGGGCACCCTTGTCTTGTCCCTGATTTCAGGGGGAATGCTTCCAGTTTTTCACCATTGAGGATAATGTTTGCTGTGGGTTTGTCATATATAGCTTTTATTATGTTGAGGTATGTTCCTTCTATTCCTGCTTTTTGGAGGGTTTTTATCATAAATGGATGTTGAATTTTGTCAAAGGCTTTCTCTGCATCTATTGAGATAATCATGTGATTTTTATTTTTTAATTTGTTAATGTTGTGTATTACATTGATCGATTTACGAATATTGAAGAATCCTTGCATCCCTGGGATAAAGCCTACTTGATCATGATGTATGATCTTTTTGATGTGTTGTTGGATTCTATTTGCTAGAATTTTGTTGAGGATTTTTGCGTCTAAGTTCATCAGTGATATTGGCCTGTAGTTTTCTTTTTTTGTGGCATCTTTGCCAGGTTTTGGAATTAGGGTGATGGAGGCCTCATAGAATGAGTTTGGAAGTTTACCTTCGTCTGCAATTTTCTGGAAGAGTTTGAGTAGAATAGGTGTTAGCTCTTCTCTAAATTTTTGGTAGAATTCAGCTGTGAAGCCATCTGGTCCTGGGCTTTTGTTTTTTGGAAGATTTCTGATTACGGTTTCAATTTCCATGCTTGTGATGGGTCTATTAATATTATCTATCTCTTCCTGGTTTAGTCTTGGAAAGTTGTACTTTTCTAGGAATTTGTCCATTTCATCCAAATTGTCCAGTTTATTTGCATATAGTTGCTGATAATAGTCTCTTATGATCCTTTGTATTTCTGTGTTTTCTCTTGTGATCTCTCCGTTTTCATTTCTAATTCTGTTGATTTGGTTCTTCTCCCTTTGTTTCTTGATGAGTCTGGCTAACGGTTTGTCAATTTTATTTATCTTCTCAAAGAACCAGCTTTTGGCTTGGTTGATTTTTGCTATGGTCACTTTTGATTCCTTTGCATTAATTTCTGCCCTGATCTTTAAGATTTCTTTCCTTCTACTAGACCTGGGCTTCTGCATCTCTTCCCTTTCTAGTTGCTTTAGGTGTATATTAAGGTCATTTATTTGATTTTTCTCTTGTTTCCTGAGGTGAGCTTGTATTGCTATGAACTTTCCCCTTAGCATTGCTTTCACAGTGTCCCATAGGTTTTGAGCTGTTGTGTTTTCATTTTCATTCGTTTCCATGCATAACTGAATTTCATTTTTAATTTCTTCTGTGATTTGTTGGTTATTCAGCAGTGTGTTGTTGAGCCTCCATATGTTGGAAGTTTTGAGAGGTTTTCTCCTGTAGTTGATATCTAATCTCACTGCATTGTGGTCAGAAAAGATGCTTGGGATGATTTCAATATTTTTGAATTTATCAAGGTTAGATTTATGGCCCAGGATGTGATCTATCCTGGAGAAGGTCCCGTGTGCACTTGAGAAAAAGGTGAAATTCCTTGTTTTGGGGTGGAATGACCTATAGATATCAATTAGGTCTAGTTGGTCTATTGTTTCATTTAAAGTTTGAATTTCCTTGTTACTTTTCTGTCTAGTTGATCTATCCATTGGTGTGAGTGGTGTATTAAAGTCTCCCACTATTATTGTGTTGTTGTTGATTTCCCCTTTCATATTTTTTAGCATTTGCCTTACATATTGTGGAGCTCCTATGTTAGGTGCATAAATATTTATAATTGTTATTTCTTCTTCCTCGATTGATCCTTTGATCATTATGTAATGTCCATCTTTATCTCTTTTCACTGCCTTTATTTTAAAGTCTACTTTATCAGATATGAGTATTGCCACTCCTGCTTTCTTTTGGTCTTTATTTGCATGGAATATCTTTTTCCAGCCTTTAACTTTCAGTCTATATGTGTCCCTAGGTTTGAGGTGGGTCTCTTGTAGACAACATATATAGGGGTCTTGTTTCTGTATCCAATTGGCCAATCTTTGTCTTTTGGTTGGGGCATTCAGCCCGTTTACATTTAAGGTAATTATTGATAAGTATGATCCCGCTGCCATTTATTTTATTGTTTTGGGCTCCAGATTATCTATCCCATCGGTGTTTCCTATCTAGGAAAGATCCTTTAGCATTCGTTGGAGGGCTGGTTTGGTATTGCTGAATTCTCTCAGTTTCTGCTTGTCTGAGAAAATTTTGAATTCTCCTTCAAATTTGAATGAGATCCTTGCTGGGTAGAGTAGTCGGGGTTGTAGATTGTTTTCTTCCATGACTTTAAGTATGTTTTGCCATTCCCTTCTGGCCTGAAGCGTTTCTGATGAGAGATCAGCTGTTATCCTTATGGGATTCCCCTTGTGAGTTATCTTTTGCTTCTCCCTTGCTGCTTTTAATATTTGGTCTTTGTATTTGATATTTGCCAATTTGATTAATATGTGTCTTGGGGTGTCCCGCTTGGGGTTCATTCTATTTGGGATTCTCTGTGTTTCTTGGACCTAGTGGCTATTTGCTTCCCCAATTTAGGGAAGTTTTCTACAATTATCTCTTCAAGAATTTTCTGATGGTCTTTCTTTTTGTCTTCTTCTTCTGGGACTCCTATGATTCGAATATTGGTGCGTTTAATATTGTCCCAGAGGTCTCTAAGGTTGTCTTCATTTCTTTTAATTCTTTTTTCATTTTTCCTTTCTGTTTCATTTATTTCTGTCATTCTGTCTTCTATCTCACTTATTCTGTCTTCTATCTCTGTTATTCTACTGTTGGTTCCCTCCAGAGTGTTTTTGATCTCATTTATTGCATTATTCATTGTATTTTGTCTCTTTTTCATTTCTTCTAAATCTTTGTTAAAGCTTACCTGCATCTTCTCAATCCTTGCCTGCAGGTTATTGAGCTGTAACTCCAACTTATTTTCCAGGTTTTGGATCATTTTCACTATCATTATTCGGAATTCTTTGTCAGGTAGACTTCCTATCTCTTCGTCTTTTGTTTGGTCTAGGGGGTATTTATCCTGTTCCTTTACTTGCTGGGTATTTCTCTGCCTTTTCATCTTGTTTATCTTGCTGTGTTGTCCCTTTATTGTGGGGATTCCTCTCTATGGGAGGGGTTGGATGCGTGGTTTGTCGAAGTTTCCTGGGTGGAAAGGCTTGTGTGGTTTTCTGGTGGGTGAGTCTAGGTTTCCTCACTGTTACTAGCAAGAGATAAGAATGGGGAGAAAGCAGTCAAGCCAATGATCTCATTCCCAGGTAGCAGTGGGTACTGGTGCTTGGATCTTGAAAGGTACAAAGTTGATACCAGGTACTAATGAGCAAAGATTAAAAATCTAGAGTAAAGACTGGGTTCTCAAAAATACTTAAAAAAAAAATCTAAAAAAAAAAAAGGAAAAAAAGAAAAAAAAAAGAAGAAGAAAAAGAAAAAAACAAGAAAGAAAAAACAATATATATATATATAAGAGTTTTAAAAATTTAAAAGATGTTCCTAGTACAGTTATAATGAAGGCTTTCTCTGGTGCTGGTGCATTCGGTGAAGGGAAGGGTCTGTAGATTTTCAGATGATTCCCTGGTCCAGCTTCTCCTTTTCACAGACTTATAAACTTCTTTCTATGCAGTTATCGCCACCTGCAGGGCTTTAATTTGCTTCTCCTGTCTGTTTCAAAGCTGTTCTGCTAGCGTCTTCTGTCTGCTGGTCTTTTAAGTGTCTATTCAGCGCTTTGGAGTTTGCCCTGCTCCTGGTGAGAGGGCTTACCCCGCCCCCTCTGCTCAGGCTCTCTGTCGTCCGCCCAGCACAGTTGGGGGGTGGGGCTTCTCCCCTCCCCCGGCCCAGCCGCTCTCTATGCAGTCTGTTCTACCGGCAGGGATTTAATTTTGGAGTTTGCCCTGCTCCTGGTGAGAGGGCTTCCCCCGCCCCTTCTGCTCAGGCTCTCTGTCGTCCGCCCAGCAGTTGGGGAGTGGGGCTTCTCCTCTC